>JAIUZE010024943.1:0-11340 GCA_022085475.1 Heliosperma pusillum | reverse complement strand
TTCTTTCTCTTCCAACTTGTTGCCTCTTGGAAATTACTCTTGATAGTTCCTCCATCTTACCATTGGTATCCTTACCTTCCTCTTGTAACATTTTTATGGATGTCATACCCATTTGTTTGTGGTATATTATACTTGGTCGGAAGAACTTTGAATTTTGTGGAATATTAGTGTTGTTAGAATGAATTTGTGATTTGAGGAAAATGGTGTAGATCTAAATTCACCCTATATTGATGATTGGTTGTATCTTTAAGGAAAGGTAGTAAGATAAGTTTGATGATTTTAATGCTTGATGCTTGTCATGACTTGTGTGTAAATAGTTCATGATATTCGATGGTGTAAGGTTGAATGAGTTGGCTATGACTTCTTAACTCATTAGTAATTTAGTCTTTTAGACTTATAAGTTTAGTATTGTTTTGAAGACCATGCTTATGATAGGTCTAATTGGGTAAATAGGAAGCTTTGAATGATGCCTTGAGTTGTAAAATGCTTTTGAGGTTAAGTGACGTCTTGTGGTTTCCTATTGTGTGTTTGTGAGTATAGGCTTGGTGGAAAAGCTTTTGGCTATAGTTCTTCGATTTAAATATATGATCTTATCTTATGGTATCGGAGAGTCGTTTGGAGTAGTACGGTTTCGTTGTAAGTTGAACCATATTACTTGAGGATTATGATGTGAGCTATGATGGAAATACCTTGGGACGTTAATGATGATGTTTGACTTGAGGTTGTACTTTATTAATAATGAGCTCGTGGGCTATGTGAGTTGAAAATGACCGAGTATAAGGGAGTATTTGTTAGCCCTTCTGTTAAAGAAACCTTTGAGGATGTGTTGAATATTTGAGCTAAAGGAATGTTACTATGCTTGAGTTGCAATTCCGCAATTGGGAATCCGTGTTATATGAAGGGATGTATGAATTGGGTTGTAATCGATTTGTTAAATCTAGGTGTACCTTACTTTGACGATTTGTGGTACGATGGTCCCTTGTAAGAGATCTTTGTAGAGGAATAATTAAGATGTTTTAGTATCGCCCTGAGTTTGAAAGGGGAATTTTGTGGATTAAACCTTAAACCTTTACTCGTGCCATCATTCCTTTTCATTTCCATTCTTGAATGTTTTTGTCAAGATTGATCTTTAAGAAATCGCATGCTCGTATCTTCTTTCTTACTCGGATAGCTTCATAACTCTACCATCTGCTTTGTCTCTCACTTGACCTCGTTATTTTCAGCGCTCCTCTCTTGTAATCTCGTGCCTTATTTATTCTTGTTTTCTCCTTGAGATTCCTTATCGTTTCCTATCTCGTTGCTCCTTCATCTTTTCTCTAATGGATTGGGTATTCCATTTGTAAGGCTCAGAGAATAAGTGTAATGTAATTTGGGATTCTTTAGCTAGAATATGTGTCCTTGGATTGAGCAAATTTGATGTTGTATTTCATCAAGGGAAATAGGACTTAAGCTCTAGGATGAATCCTAATAGCGATAATGTATCCTCTCTTAGTGGTTTTAGATTTGGAGTTTGGTATTGTAGTAGTATTTTGAGAATTGAGTAGATCATGATAATAGTTCGTTGTTGCGAGATATTGGAATACTTACCTTGGAGGTTGTTTGGGAAATTGTTGTCTTAAATTGTTACGCTCTAAAAAGGAATCTTACTTGTGAAATTTAGATTTGTGACCAGATTCGAGGAATAATCTCATAAGTGAAGACCGATATGTTATGAGTTTTAGATGAACTAGATGATTTGAATGGTTGTCTGATTGCCAAGTGATTGGTCATTTGTGGTTTGAAATTAGTAATTCTCTTTTATTCTTAAGGAATCATAGTTTGAGATTGAGAAATGTTCGTTGCAAGCTTTGGATAGTGAGTCCTCAGTTGTTATGGATTATAGAGTTAGAATGGTGAACCCATTTATCTTGAGGATTAGTAACCACCATAATTTGCTAATGTGACTATTTGTATTTGAGGCTTCGAGCGTAGTAGTGATCGAATTAAGGATGTTATGGCGTATTAAAGAATCCTTATAACCGATAATGGATTGTGGATTTTCCCTTGTCGTGAGACTTTGGATGAGGCTAGTTGGTTCTTAGATAATTATGTTTGGTTGCGTGGATTGTGTTTTGATTTTCGAGGATGAGAAAGTTCATTGTAAATTTAGGATAATGAGTTTGAAGTAAATTGGATTAAAGGATTTCATGGTAAGTCCTTTACTTTGTGGTTGTTAACGATCATGTTTCCATAGATAAATATTTTGTTGGTAGTTTCTAGTAAGAGTTTGATGAAACTAAGAAGATTAGAGTGCGTAATGAATCTTTCTTGTGGATTGTTAGTTGTGGAGTCTACCGTGCCGATGGACTTAGGTAAATATATTGGATTTGAATAATTGGGATTGTTGCTCGAAGTTTCATGTTTATGAAATATTTTCGTAGGAATCTAATGATCGAGAATGTTGAGGATAAATTGCACTCTCTTGAGGACTACTATGTTCGTGAAGTTAATGATGTCGAGTTGCGAGCGACGTTTGATTTATCATAGATGAAAGATAGGTTTGGAGTTCATTTCTCTCTTTTCCCTCAAATTGATCTGTACTCCTTCTTCTTCTCCTCAATCCTTTCCCTTTTTGGTCCATTTTGCTCGTTGGACGTGCCTCTTAGTATCGCGATTTGTAATTTCGATGTTCGAGTCGCTCTATGTGCGTGTAATGTCTTGTTATTTTGATTTTATCTTTGAGAAAATCTCCAAATTTCCATATTGCTTTCCTAATTTAACTTTTCAAAGAAGTCTAAAGAGGGTTTTTGTACCTCCTTTTTGGAGAAAATAGATTTCTTTCGCTTTTATATTTAGATTTTGCGTTTGGTTGGATGTTTGCACTTGTTATTGGAGACGTCTGATAACTAGTCCTGCACTTACTAACGTTGTTTTGAATTTCGATTTCACTATTTCGACTTTAATTTGATTTGGATAATTTGAGTTCTAGTTCGCGACATGCACTTTTGAGATCCGTAAGTAAAGTTTCTCACCTAGGAAAATTTCCTTAAACCGTTTTCGAGAAGAACATCATTTCATAAATGTTTTTCCCTTATAAAAGTTTTCATATTAATTTTGAAAACCGATTCTTGTCATTGATACTTTTATTTTCTACTCTCAAGTTTTGAGGACGAAACTTTTTAAAAGGTGGGGTGATTGTAACACCCGGAAATGTACCCTATTTTTCTAGTAAAAATATTTTACGGATACTTTTCAGTGAAATTTAGTTTTAATCGTAAATTTAATTTTTCCGAGTCGAATTTAGAATTTCCGAGTTCGTATTTGGAATTTCCGCGAGATTCCATGAGAATCCCGTCTTAAGGCAAGTTTGACTTTTGTTGACTTTTTCCTTACATAACTCATACTACCTCGCTTAACCTAGTTCATACACAAACACAACTCAACTTACTTCATTCCAAAGAAACCATCAAAACCCTTGCCTCCATAATCTTTCCAAACTTATAATCGTCGTATCTCATTCGTTTCTTGCTCAAATTCACGTAAGTTCGTCTTATTCTTCCCTCTTAGCTTCCTCTATTCGTATTGGTAATAAAATTACCGTCTTTCTCGCTTTTTAAATTATCCGTCTTTCTCTAGGTGAATTATATACATCTTTTATTATCTAATTGTATGTAGGTGGAGACTAGGAAGGTTTAGAAACCGATTAAAGACGCAAAAAGGTAACGGTGAAGGGTTACTCGATATCATTTACGTGTTTTACATGCTTCTATGTTCGAATTCGTATTTATAATACGATTAGAAAGCCTAGGATTCATGTTATTGATGATGATACTTGTTGTTTGTTGAGAATTTATATGAGAATTGATATGAGAAGTGATGATTTATGATAATAGTTGATGATGGTTGAGTTTAGAACAAATTGGAGTTGTCTAGACCCAAGTCACGGTCATGAGACTCAAGTCACGGGCGTGAAATAGTGGCTGATCTTTTACCCTTGCGTAACAGAGTGTTTCACGGACGTGAAATACAAGTCACGGTCGTGACTTTTGCAGTTTCACTGCACTGACCCTTTTTGGTAAAATGATTATATCTCCTTTGTTACTTGCTTGTTTTGGGCTTGTGACATCCCGTTAGAACCCTAAGAGGATAAGCTATCACCTCGACTTTGAATTTCTGTATTTACATATCTAGAACTATATTTATGACCGTTTGAAGTGGACCCTTGTTTTAGTTAGTTTCCAAACTTGTTGTTTTGGAGAGGTGATCTATGTTTTTATTTATTATGCTTCATAAACTTATTCTAATGCTTATGTATAATGTATTGATTCATTTTTATCATAGCTAAGTTTATATAATTCCCTATTCACATGTTTTGTGACGGTTTTTGGTATGTCCTACTTTGAGTCGGTTTTTACAAATGATACGGTTTGAGCACTATTTTGTCTTGTGCTTTGTACTCTCATTCCCTTGGCTACCTTCACGTTCGTAAGGCTGGAATGTCGAAACGGGGAGGTATCCTACTGCTTAATTGCATGTGTAGTGGGCATGCGACGACGTTGTTGGGAGTTGAACGCATTGCGTTGATCGACCCGGCCGTCAAATGTTGTGTACTTGCGAGGTGGTGTTATTTGCATGTAGCGTACCGCTTGTTATGAGGTTTGAGCTCTTTTCCGCCTCTTTCGTGAATTGATCTACCGAATTTGGGGTACTCGGCGTTTTCTTTGTAAGACCGAGTCTTGGATGCGAAACGCTTTATCGCATGTCGAATCGAAAAATGTGATTCCGAGAATCTGGCCAGGTTTAGATTAGGAGCCGTTTAATTATCGTTCCTACTAGGAGGAAATTAGTCTACATATACGAAATGTGATCGTGTATGCGTTCAGGGAAATGTGATCTCGTGGATGCCTTTTAATCATACTTGCCATGTACACGGTGCTAGTGCGTTTCATTTACCGTGAGAGATGTCGTTTGTGTCGTTGTCCTTCAATGCGTGATTTCATGATTGATTATTCATGGTCATTGTATGACTTGGCATCGCCAATGTATTGGTATGTCTGAATGGATGATAATATGATGGATTTATGTGATCATCGCATGACTTGGTGTGGTTTGATTTGTCGAGTCTCAATCTTATCAAACTTATACCGCTAACGGTGAGATGTAAGCCCTAGTGAGCGTATTCGGTTGCCTAAGAGTGTCTTCCCCGAGTCTTTGTATAACATGATGGAATCGGACTTGTACCTCTTATGCTCTTATCATTATATATTGAATTGCCTATCTATCCTTATCGTATCTCACATGTATATCTTTATGTATGCATGCTCTACTTTTGTATTTCCTTCTATGTACGTTTAATGTGATATGGCTGGGAGAACCCAAAGTTACTCCCCACTGACTGTGGCGTTCATGTTTTTCATGGATGAACAGGTTGCTTGATTTGGATGGTTTTTTGCTATGATATTTTGGGTTCGGGTGTGAGCTAGCGAGCGTAGTCCCTGGATGAAACACCTCTAGACGATTTTAGCATGTTTGCTAAACACTTTTACTTTGTTAACATTAGGAGAGACTTCGTCTCTTGTTGTAGTTAATTCGTACCTTGGTTCGTAATATTTGACACTCCTCGTATATTTCTTCTTGCATGTATAAAAGTTTTAAAAACTTCATATTTCCGCTATATAATTCACATGCTTGTATGTTTTATATTTCCGCATTCGCGAGGGTTGTCACAGTGAAGGCTTCGTGGAGAATCCGGAGGAATATTTTTTTATTCTAGAAGAGGATTTATCGTAGATTTTACGCTAAAAAGGTAACTAGGTGTTTTCCTTTAATTATGTTTATAGAAAGTGAATTATTAACATGATATAATGATTAATTGTATGATTAATTGATTGTGTAGTTGTTAATGCTTACGATTCACATGTTAATTGTATTTAGTGTTTATGTTGTTATTCTATTTTCAATTATTCATTTGGTGTGCGAACTAGAGTTCAAATCGCGAACCCTAGTGTCGTTGGTGGTGGTGCGGCCGTGGGGTTGCCGTGGCCTAGGGTTTAGGCCTCCTCATTAGGTGAACCCATGCCCTCATAGATCGTAAGTCGATGACGGGACATAGTCGTGCTTATCGTAGTGACATCAACTATCACCTCCCATTCTCTCCCCACATTCTTTGACGCCTTAGTAAGTGCCTCATTCTGCTGGATCAACCGAGCTACCTCCTCCGTGCTCAACTCCACGACTATAATCAACACATCACGTCTCTTTGGCGGCATCTTTACTTCAATAAGATAAATGGTAAACGTAAGCACATAGCCTACGGATCAAGTCAACGTACTCGATCGAGTGCACAAAACCACTTGGTCGACTACACAATGTACTTGGCCGAGTACACCAAAATCAGAGACCATCCAACATTTCTAAAAATTTCCACTTGGCCGAGTATAACTAACTCGGTCGAGTGTCACGAATCATTCCCCCGATTTCCACACTCCAATAAACACCTAGAAATTCCAGACCCCAACACTCGGTCGAGTGCCAAGGGTAGTCGGTCGAGTACTGCCTACTAGGTCTAGTCTTTCGCCACATCCGGTCGAGTCATGCATAATTCCGGCACAATTTTATAATATAACACATATACATATTACATTCACCTTATTCACATGCTTCTAATACGCAGCAAATAACCAAAACACATATAAATTCATCTCTCTAGTCGGAATACTTCTCATCCAATTACAAATCATCTCACGTACTTCACATACTTTTACATCCGTCATTTATTTCATTTTTTTTCCATACGACATTTCATAAATCACATACAAATAATTCATAACACAAAAACACTTTCCCGACACATCCTCGTAGTTACCTACTAAGAGTTGTAAGGAAAAGGTTGTGGTTTTAGGACGTCTCCCAAATTTTTGTGGTAGCTCCAAATAACTTCTACCTGGGTTCATTTTAATTTGACACTCCTATGTTCATTGGTTTATTGGTTTTAGGTTCCAAATTGTCACTCTGATACCACTTTCTAACACCTTCATCTACCAAAGAGCCTTACCAAGGCCAACCTTAGCAAACGGGAGTGCTACCATCTCGGTTGCCCGTGGTAGTACATATCAAATAGACGATAAAGAAACAAATTTTATTTGAATGCATAAGGTTTAAAGCGTTTACAACTAAAGTAATCAAATCCAAAGTAATATAAATATCCAAAAATACGAAAGAAAGTACTTGTAATAATATTCTTGACAATCAAAGATACAACGGAAGCTAAAGACTCGTCGTCTAGCGGCAATCCCATCCAACCCCAAGCATGGTCAAACGGAATACCCGCTAAACTCCTGCTCACTATTCCCCAATGGATCACATAAGTTTTTGAAAACGGAGAAGGGGCCACTACAATCAGACATTAATCAAAGACAACGGAAAACAGAAACACAATCATATCAAAAGTTCAATCTCATCTCCAAACTCTGGTAACCAAATTCTTGAAGGTTTCTTAAACCCATTATTAGACATTTCTAATAACATGTTATAATTAGTTTACTCTTTAAACTAATGGATCTTATGCATGCATAACAAAAGATTAAGAAAAAACAATTTGCTTACATTGATTATGAACGATTTTGTGACAACCCTCGAGAATGCGGAAATAAAACTTAACAAGCATGTGATTTATATAGCGGAAAATACGGTGTTTTTAAAACTTTTTACATGCAAGATAGAAATACGAGGAATGTCAAATAAATACAAACTAAAATATAATATACTACAAAGAGACGTAGTCTCTCAAAATGTATCAAACATCAAAGTTATTAGCGAACTAGCTAAACAACGTCTAGAGGTGATTCATCCAGGCCAACGCCCGCTAGCTCACACCCGAACCCAAAATACCACAAACAAAAAGCCATCCAATCAAGCAACCTATTCATCCATGAAAAACATGAACGCCACAGTCAGTGGGAAGTAACTCCGGGTTCTCCCAGCCATATCACATTAAACGTACATAAACGGAAATACAAAAGTAGAAGCATGCATATATAGATATACATGTGAAATACAAGAAGGATAAATAGGCAATTCGATATATAAGAATGTCGATACATGAAGTACAAAGCCGTAACCATCATATTATAGAAAGACTCGGGAAAGACACTCTTAGGCAACCATACACTCACTAGGGCTTGCATCTCACTGTTAGCGGCATAAGTTTGATAAGATTGAGACTCGACAAACAAACCATGCCAAGTCATCCAAAGATCACAAATAATCAATCATATAATCATCCATTCAAACGTACAATATGTTGACGACATCTCTCACGGTAAATGACACGCACTAGCACCGTGTACATGCAAGTATGATTAAAAGGCATCCACGGGATAAATCATCGCCCTGAACGCATACACGATTCAATTCATTTTGTATATGTAGACTAATTTCCTCCTGGTAGAACGACGATAATAATACGGTCCTAGTCTAAATATGGCCAGACTCCCGGAATCTCATTTTCCGATTCGACATGCGATGACATTTCGCATCCAAGACTCGGTCAATCATAGACGTCGAGTACCCCATATTCGGTCAACCTTCACGAAAGAGGCGGAAAAGAGCACAAGCCTCATAACAAGCGGTACGCTACATGCAATAACACCACCTCGCAAGTATACAACATTTGACGGCCGGGTCGATCAACACAAAGCGTTCGCCTCCCAACAACGTTGTCATATGCCCACTAACACATGCAATCAAGCAGTAAGGATACACTCCCCGTTTCGACATTCTAGCCTTACGAACGTGGAGGTAGCCAAGGGATTGAGAGTACAAAGCACATAGAAAATTAGTGCTCAAACCGTAATATTTGTAAAACCGACTCAAAGTGGGACATATAAAAAACCGTCACAAAACATGCGATACAAGCGAAGGGATTATCATATATTCGAAACATTAATATTTAAAGTCAACTTATAGAGTCAAATCCGGAAGTCAACAAAAGTCAAAGTCAAACCCGAGACCCGAGACCCGAGACCCAAACCCGACAATTGGAGTGGGATACAAACAAATCATCAATGCAAGAAGACTAAGTCCAAAGGGTCAAGGAAAGTCAAGGTGGTACTAAAATTCAAATGGGCAACTTTGGGAAAAACTGGCAGCAAGAAACGCTGCCAGCGCCAGGGAACGCTGCCAGCGTTCACACGACGCTGCCAACGTCCGGGTCTCAGGCACGCGATCCTTCATTTTTCGACTTGTCATCAACATACAACAATCATCATTTATCATCACAAACCATCAACTCTCATATCAATTATCAACTAACAACAACCATCATCAACAACACAATTCCTATGATTACTAATCCTATTCTAAATACGATTACTAACATAGAAAACACGTAAATGATATCGAGTAACCCTTCACCGTTACCTTTTCGCGTCTTTAATTCGCGTCGATGACCTCTTCTATCAAGAAGTAGTCTTTGTCGGGGTCTTGGAGGTCACCACCTACAATTAGATAATAAAAGATGAATATAATTCACCTTTGAGAAAGACGGATAATTTGAAAAGCGAGAAAGACGGTAATTTTATTACCAATACGGATAGAGGATGATGAAAGGGAAAGAATAAGACGAACTTTAGTGAATTTGAGCGAGAAACGAAGGAGTAGAATCGATATTAAATTTGAGCAAATATGGAGGCTAGGGTTTTTGGCGCTTACTTGGTGTGGAAGAAGAAGATTGAAAGTGAGGGAGTTAGGGTTATGAGGGAGTATAGGGAGTAAGTAGAAAACATATGGGAAAAGCCCAAAAACGTCTTAAGACGTAACTTACTCGAAATCTCGCGTAAAGTCCAAATACGAACTCGGAAATTCGAAATTAGACACGGGAAATTTAATTCTAAAATAAAATTAAATTTCGCTGAAAAGTATCCGTATAATATTTTTAAATTACAAATAGGGTACATTTATGGGTGTTACAGATTTGGGCACATGATTTGGACACCTTCCAAATGTTGTTCTTGAGCTTATAATATGAAGGATGAACTCCAAGTTTCAAAGTAGAAACTCTCCTTTTAGATGCACCCAAGACAACCCTTTAATCTCTAATAACAACACTACACTAGTATAATAAGTAGTAGCCCTCAAATAAGATTAATACTATTATTACTACTCTTAGTAATATTTTATTTATATACGAACTAGAGTTTTTATGAAACTTCCTTAAGTTTTCTAGTGTAAGAGAGTTTTTTAGAAAGATCAGCATGCAAAACAAATATGAGAAGTATTCATAAAATAAGGAGAAAACATCTTGTTGTGCATCACCACAACCGGCCAAGCACACCCACATGGGGAAGGGTGGGCTCTTTGCTTTTGTTCTTAACAATGCATTAGCAAGGGTATAGGTATTAGGATACTTAATCATTGTGTTTTGTTCTTTATAAAAACAACACATAAAGCCTAAATCATCCATTTACTACCCATGAAAACCGGTCCATGCACATAAAATGGTGTCCATTTTATTTTTGGGATTTTGTCATTTGTCACATATGTGACATGTAACATGTAACATGTAATCTTGCTTATAAATGTACATTTAACTAGTTTAAATGCAATTTCATAACAAATAAATTAGACCTAACATTTTAAGTCATAATTTATAATCACATATAAATAAAATAGGTCATCTCATATTTGGTTGATATAATCTACAACTAATTGTAATTATAATCAACCAATTGTTCTTATCTCAAATGTTTCATAAACATAAAGCATTCTTTGTAATGTAACAATTAAATTACTAAAAATGAATCTTATTTAATCATATTACAATAAGATATAATTCTCACAAATAATTTAAACTTTGTTCAATTTAAGGGATTAATTAATCTGTATCGCTATACAATTAATTAACTTACATGATTAGGGGATCGTCCTTTAGGTGTGACCTCAAGGGATCAACTGATCACCACCGTCATACGACAGTAACGTCAAACTTTAGTAAGCCAATCGTTACCGATTAATGTTGACCAGTTGACGATAATATATGTCATCTCTTTGTATTCTTTTAACTGAGATTTAATTATGTGATCGCACTATTGTTGAGGACACTTACTCCAACAATCTCCCACTTATTCGAGACAAGTGTGCGTCACCAATTCTCTTGTCCTATTGCTATGTCCCACTCAACGCAAGGTGTCTTGCAGGACTGTGACAACCCTCGCGAATGCGGAAATATAAAACAAACAAGCATGTGAATTATATAGCGGAAATATGAAGTTTTAAAAACTTTTATACATGCAAGGAAAGAATACGAGGAGTGTCAATATTACAAACTAAAGTACGAATTATACTACATCAAGAGACGAAGTC
>JAIUZE010024942.1:0-11532 GCA_022085475.1 Heliosperma pusillum | reverse complement strand
GGGGCATTGGCCTGCCTAATTGCTTCATTTTGGGAATGCGAGCAGCTTAAGTAACTAGCCATCTCTGCTTAGGGGGTCGCCTAGTAGAGTTTCTCATGTACGGTTATGTAATGAGACAGGGAATGGGTTAGCTGTTGTCGCTAGGTCTGATCAGTCTAGGGCTAGGATGTTTTCCTACCTTGTGGGATAGACTCGAGTTACAGAAGTCGACTATTGACTGTCCTAAGAACTTATGCCTGTTTCTAGACGTATTGGTCTTTCATGTTGGTATGATTCTATGAATCTTAGAAGGTGAGATGCAAGCCGGCTAAGGTTGATAGAGTTTGGATTACCGATTGTTAACTGATTCACATGATATTATGTTGGATTAGGGTTTGAGTGTATCAGGGCCATGTTTTAAATGTAACCGCTGAGCCAGCATACCAGCTTCCCTACCGCGTATTATAGATTATTATCAGATTCACATGATAGCTTTCATATGATAGGTTATATGTTAGTTAATTGTATTCATAACATGAAAAGCATATCGTATATGTTAAGTTTTGTATTTTCCTTATACATCTCTTTTATGTTATTCATGTTATATTAAACTCGACATTTCGTGGCTGGGAGAACTCGGAGTTACTCCCCACTGACTGTGGCTTCCGTGTTTATATTTAATGCGGTTGGCAGGTTTGTGATGCATACATTGGGTACATTGACGAGATAGCGAGCGAAGTATTTACCTTGGACCTATATTCGGTTCTTAGATTGTATATTATTATACACTCTTTCATTTCCGTATTTATACGGGAGATATGTCTCCCGTCCTTGTATAATTTTTATGTATAATATATTTTCCTTTTGTTATGAACCTTTTTATTTATGACACCCTTGTTATGATGAATATATTTAATAGTAGGTTCCGGTTTTAAAATTTACCGATTTCACTAAAGTGAACCTATTAGAAACGTATTCTCATCTTTTATTTATTTAAATCATTTTTTTTCTTTCCGCAAATTTGAGGGTGTCACAGTTGGTATCAGAGCATTTTTTGCTCCCGACGCACGTTTGTGTACCCTTGCATAAATAACTTGACCTTAATAAATAATAAACTTGTGAGATAGAAGGGTAGGATGGGTAGATTAGGATTTATGTTGTAGTCTATTTGTTTATGCTAATTGTAAGGAGTAACTTAATTTGTTTTGTTTCTTATGAAGATGGTTGGACCTCGTGTAGAAGAGATCTGTGTTACCTAGAAGGAGTATCCTCTACCGAAGATTTGAAGATTTACAAGCCTAATTGAAGTGTATTCCTTCTTTATCTATGAATTCTCTCGTCCTTATTGTATTATGCTCTTTTCCTTCTATCTAGGTGCTTCTTTCTCTTCCAACCTATTTGCCTCTTGAAAATTTCTCTTGATAGTTCCTCCATCTTACCATTGGTATCCTTACCTCCCTCTTGTAACATTTTTATGGATGTCATAACCATCGGTTGGTGGTATATTATACTTAGTCGGAAGAACTTTGAATCTTGTGGAATATTAGTGTTTGTTAGAATGAACTTGTGATTTGAGGAAAATAGTATAGATCTAATTTCACCCTATGGTGGTGAGAGTTGGTATCCTTGAGGAAGGTGTGGTAAGGTATGTTTAATGATTTTAAATGCTTGATGCTTGTCATGACTTGTGTGTAAATAGTTCATGATATTCGATGGTGTAAGGTCGAATGAGTTGGCTATGACTTCTTAACTCATTAGTAATTTAGTCTTTTGGACTTAGAAGTTTAGTATTGGTTTGAAGACCATGCTTATGATATGGCTATTTGGTGTAAATAAGAAGTTTTGAATGATATCTTGAGGTGCGAAATACTTTTGAGGTTAAGTGACGTCTTGTGGTTTCCTTTTGTGTGTTTGTGAGTATAGGCTTGGTGGAAAAGCTTTTGACTATAGTTCTTGGATTTAAATATATGATCTTACCTTATGGTATCGGGGACTCGTTTGAAGTAGTATGGTTTCGTTGTAAGTTGAACCATATTACTTGAGGATTTTAGATATAAGTGAGGTTCGATGATGTAATTTATGAAGGAAATACCTTAGGATAATGAATTTTGGAATAAATTGGATCAAAGGAATTCTTAGTAAGCCTCTTTTACCTTGTGATTGTTAGCGGTCTTGTTTCTCTAATTATAAATATTTTTGATGGTGGTTTCCAATAAGAGTTTTGATGGAGCTAAGAAGATTAGAGTTCGTAATGAATCTTTCATGGGTTGTTAGTTATGGAGTTTACCGTACCGATGGACCTTAGCAGATTCTAATTGAATTTGAATAATTGGGAGTTGTTACTCGAAGTGTCATGTTTATGAAATATTTTGGTAGGAATCTGAGGATTGAAATTGTAGAGGATAATTGCTCTCTTTTAAGGACTAGTTTACTTGTACAGTTAGTGTTGTCGAGTTACGATCGACATTTGAATTGTCATAGATGGAAGATAGTTTTGTGATTCATTACTCTTTTCCCTCAAATTAATCCTTACTCAAATCGCTACCTTTCAATCCTTCCCCTTTTTAGTCCATTTTATTCGTGTGGACGTATCTCTTAGTATCTCGATTTGTGATTTCGATTTTCGAGTCGCTCTACGTTCGGGTATTGTCTACTTATTTTGATTCTATCCTTGAGAAAACTTTTAAATCTCCATATCGTAATCCTAATTTAACTTTTTTAAAATAGTTTAAAGATGGTTTGTGTACCCTCTTTTGGAGAAAATAGATTTATTTCCTTTTTATATTTAGATTTTGTATTTGGTTGGCTGTTTGGACTTGTTATTGGAGACGTCTGGTGACTAGTCCGGCACTTACTAACACCTGTTTGATTTTCGATTTCACTATTTCGGCCTTGATTTAATTTTTGATAGCTAGAGTTCTCGTTCATGACGAGCACTCTTGTGATTCGTAAATAAAGTTTCTCACTTATGAAAGATTTTCTTAAACCATTTTCGAGAAGAACATCATTTTATAAATGTTTTACCCTTGTAAAAATTTTCTTGTTAATTCTTAAAATCGATTCTTATCTATGATACTTTTGTTTTCTACTCTCAAGTTTCGAGGACGAAACTTTTTAAAAGGAGGGGTGATTGTAACAACCCGAAATGTACCCTATTTTTCTAGTGAAAATATTTTACGGATACTTTTCAGCAAATTTAAGTTTTAATTTAGAACTTATTGTTCCAGTCGAATTTGGAATTTCCGAGTTCGTATTTGGAATTTCCGCGAGATTCCAAGAGAATCCCGTTTTGAGTCGTCTTTGACTTTTCTTGACTTTTGAGTTGTCTTTGACTTTTCTTGACTTTTGAGTCGTCTTTGACTTTTCTTGACTTTTGAGTCGTCTTTGACTTTTCTTGACTCTTAAGTTGACTTTGACTTTCGTTGACTTTTCCGACTCACCCCGTAATTTGAAAGACTGAAATTATACTTGAAAAATAATAAATTTAATTTATTTTAATTTATTAAGATTTATTTGAATTTATGATAATTTAATATAATTATTTTGAATTTATTCGGAATTAAAGAGAAGGTTTTACGGTTTAACCCCGAACGTCATTTAACTATTCCCGAGTCAACTTAAGTCCCGAAACAAACCCGAAACCCGACTTTGGCATGAGTCACACGCCCCATGTCACCTTTTTCCACTCACTTAGATCTTTTAATTCTTTTGATTAAACTAATACAAATATCTAAGATATTTGTCACTTTATCAATCGGTCCGTTTAAATTACGCAAATCGCTTAAAAACAGACCCGATTACTCCACTCCACACGCCTCCCCTCTTCTCCTCTTAGGATTAGATATTTTCATTTAACTAACATAATATCTAAATAATATCTAGATATTTGATTAAACAATTATAAAATCTAATAATATCTAATTAATTACCATAATATGTTTATAAAACCCGAGTCAATCCCGTAACAACAATTTCAAAACCCGACTCCATTATTTCCTATATTACACGGCACACCTTCCCACTTTACTCACCACTTATCTTTTCATTTTACACTAAATCAACTTAATACCTTTTTAATACTTTCTTTAATATAATCAAAATCGTTCTTGGTGTTCTTGAGCGTTCTTCATCGTTCTTGAGCAAAATCGTCACAAAACCTTCGTTACTTGTTCAAATCCGTCCTAACTTATATTTCTAGAGTCTCCTCTTCGCTCTTCATCTCCAAGTACGTTTTATTTTCAATTCCGACAAAATCGTTTTCAACACTTTAATTATGGAAATCAAGTTTTAATTCTAATAATGTTATTCTTGTCATTTCTTATAAGGGAAGATAATGAAGACGAGTTTGGTGACTCGTATATTTTAGAAGAAGACTAGTAGGCGGGTTTCTTAGTTCTTATTTTGGTGCTACTTGATTTTGTGCTAGCTAAGGTAACGATTCTGAGTTACTCGACGAATTAATGTTACATCTTTTGTTTTGTTCATGTTATTGTTATTTAGGGTTTTTGGTAGTAACATGATAATTAGTTATGATTATTATGTTGTATGAAATTTTTAACATGTTTAGTGTTCTTAATATATTTGGATGACTTATTTATAACCATGATTTTTGTATGAATGATGGTTAAATTGATTGTTAAAAAATGGATGTTTGTTAATTAAAACATGTTAGAAATAATTTGGTATTTGTTGTTGGTAGAACCGTGTAGAGGGGCTGGAAAACCGACCCAAACCAGGCCGGTTCACGCCGGTTCAGGCCCGGTCCAGGTCCGGTCTGGGTTGGTCCGTGGGTTGGCTTTTGGGTTGTGTCGATACTTGATTGTTTTGTTGTTGTTTTGACGGGTTTTAAATATGTTAAAGCATGCGGGAAATATTAAGAAACGATTATAGAAATGTCGACCCAAAACAGGCCCAAACCAGGCCCGTGGGCCCAGTCCAGGCCCGGTTCTTTCTCGGCCCAAAACAGGCCGTGGGTCCCTCTTTGGACTTGTGACGGTTTTTGAGTATTGTTATTTTATCGTGTTTTGTAATATTTAGCAAGTGGGAAATTTTAATAAGTAAATTATTTAATTAAAAGTTTTTCAATATATTATTATTTCTCACATGTTAGAAATTATAATACGAGATAGTAGTTTAATTTGATATCTTTTAAGTCAAGCGGGTTTTTCGTAAGATTTAATAATTCACATGTTAGAAGATGGAATAAAATAGCATGAAATAAATATGATGATTTTATGTTCAAGTCTATGTGGTAAAGACTCTGTTTCTAGCCGGTTTGACCAAACGGGTTTGGTCAAACTAAGATCTAGTCAGCCCCGTTTTGATTGATGACCCGTCGCGGGACTCGGGTCGGGGATTTGTCTTCAAGTAAGGTTTTATTTAATTAATGAATTAGCCTTAGTAGATATGAGGCGATATGATATTTGAATATGATTTATATACAATTAGTCACATGATAGGAAGTTTTTCCCGTGATTGTTTGATTGTATGATATGTGTCGTGTTGACTAAGTACCCATAGAGAATTATGAGTATATGGCGTCTTGACCATTCTAATTCTAAATGAGTATCTTGGACCATGACTTGATAGCATTGCTATCTTTAACGAGTATATGTTCACCGCTTGATAGCTTTTGTGTCTCGGCTTGGTGGGTTTATATCCAAGTCGGGGCATGGCGGCCTGAATTGCTTCCACTTTGGGAATGGAGCCCCAGCCCCCAATTTTAGTACTAGCCAACTCTGCTAGGGGTCCTATAGATATTCCTATTGTCTTTTGGTCATTAGACGGGGAATGGAATAGCTGTTGTGTCTAGTCTATAGTCTAGGACTAGGATGTTTTCCTACCTGTGGTATAGCCTCGAGTTACCGAGTCTACTATTGACTGGACTAGAACTTATGCCTGTTTCTAGACGTATTGGTCTTTCATGTTTGATGATTCTATGAATCTTAGAAGGTAAGATGCAAGCCGGCTAAGGTTGATAGAGTTTGGATTACCGGTTGTTAACTGATTCACATGATAGTTTGTATGATTAGGGTTTGAGTGTATCAGGGCCATGTTTTAAATGTAACCTCTGAGCCAGCATACCAACTTCCCTACCTCGTGTTATAGGTTGTTAACAGATTCACATGATAGCTTTCATATGCTAGGTTATATGTTAGTTATTTGTTTCATAACATGAAAAGCATATCGTATATGTTAAGGTTTTGTATTTTCCATATACATTGCTTTTATGTTATTCATGTTTTATTAAACTCGACATTTCGTGGCTGGGAGAACTCGGAGTAACTCCCCACTGACTGTGGCTTCCGTGTTTATATTTAATGCGGTTGGCAGGTTTGTGATGCATACTTGGGTACATTGACGAGCTAGCGAGCGAAGTATTTACCTTGGACCTATATTCGGTTCTTAGGATTGTATATTATTATACACTCTTTTATTTCCGTATTTATACAGGAGATATGTCTCCCGTTTTGGAAAATTCTTATGTATAATATTATTTTCCTTTTTGTTATGAACCTTTTTCTTTAAGACACCTTTGTTATGATGAATATATTTAATAGTAGGTTCCGTTTTTAAAATTTACCGATTTTCACTAAAGTGAACCTATTAGAAACGTATTCTCATCTTTTATTTACTTAAATTACTTGTTTATCTTTCCGCAAATTTGAGGGTGTCACACTTACGAATATCTCGGGTTTGATGCTTTTGATAGACATATAATCCTTGAAGGCACAGATGTGATTCAAAGGGTTCTTGACAGGGTTGTCGCGTACCCTAATCAAAGATAAATTACCCAGACTAGGCTAACAACAAATTAATGTAATTAGGGAAGTAAGGGGTCGATCTCGGGGAGATGGGAGATACTTGTGAATAGTTATGGTTAGAGTTCTATCTTGTACGATTGGCAAATGTTTGTCACTAATTACTAAATGCTATAATAAAACTGATAACAATACAATAAAGAAAAGGATCTAGGGATCGGGGTTCACATGCTAATCAATTTAAAAGCAAAGTTGATTACGGGTTTAGAAAAATCATAGTTGTCCAGTCCAAGTCTTTAAATGGTATATTCCTCTCGGATTCGTACCGACTTTTTAATGGGTCCTAACGTCCTCTCAGCCTGGTTAGGTCACTAAACTATTCTTGCCAGTCCTTTAATTTTCATCTCGACTCTCGCCCTTGAGACGGAAATTGACAAGTATAAACAATCGTTTATGGCCATTAAACAAAGTCTATCATGAGAATCAAACAAGAAATGGAGACAACTAAAACAATCCTACCCGGAATCAATTTATACTTATAGATTAATTAGACATGTTAATCCTTCCCCTAGAACAAAGATTACTTATGCATGATTAACAATGAAAGGGAAACTAAGATTATAAAACTAAGAATGGTAAACATGATAAAGGAAATACTAAAAGAAAATGAAACTATAATGTAAAAACAAGAATAAGGATTACCGGAAAGGATGAGCAAAGATTGAAATGAAATAGGAACTTGAATAGGAAAATGCAAACCCGGAAACTAGAATTCCAATTACAAGTAGAACAACTACAATTGAAGAAAACTTAGAACTAGACTAAACTAAACTAGAGAAAACTAAAACTAAACTAAAACTAAGAAAGATGAGAGAAAGAAGTAAACTAAACTAAAGAGAGAAGTATTTGTTTTGTACATGTTTTGTTGTGTGTGATGCTAGGCTATTTATAGGGTTGACATGCTGCTCAAATGTGTCCGGATTCATGCCCATTAAACAAGCCATTAAGCCTTGCTTTAAAGAGAGTTAGATGAAGAGAAGATGCGTTCATCAGCAGACTTCCCCGATCGGGGAAGTGGTAATCCGATCGGGGATGTTGTCTGTTCAGAATTTTGACTTTCGTTTGATCTTCTTTTGGTACGTGACTTTATCTACCTTGACTCCATTGACTTTAGATTCGAATGGGGACGTAACTAACACCTCTTGGGCCTCATTTCCTCTCCTATTTGGGCCTGATCATGTCCCCAAGGGTTAAGGGTCGGAGCATGAGGTTTGAGACGACTTTCGTCGACGAATAGCAAAACCGTCGCAACTTGTGCATATGAGCTCGGAATGACTTGAAACTTGTTCCCTTTGACTCGGAACCTCTAGATCTTTATAGCATGCCATCTTAACCTCACGTAATCGTCCTTCTTAGCTTCTCCTTTCTCATATTTCCTTCAAATGACGGGATTTGAAGTAGAAACGACTCAATTCCTACAAACGACATTAAAGCACGAGAAATACTGCAAAGGAGAGATTAGCTCATAAAACCACTTCTTAAAGTGGATAAACCATTTCAAATCGAGCTAAAATGAGGGGATAAAATCATACAAATTAACACTTATTAGTTCTCATGCCCCTTGAAGTTTGGGATGTCAGTCATGTTGAAGTTAATTGGCAACTGAGTACTTACGGCTTCATATTTACGGTTATTTTCCCTGTCGATGTCATCTCCCTTGAGGTACATTAATTGCTCCTCCAGGTATTGGAGTCGCTTTTCAGCTTTAGTAAGAACTGGTGGGGTATTGACTTCTGGTTGTCCCACGCTAGCATCAGGAATGTCTGCGGGAGGAAGCCTAGCTTCTATGGAAACAATTCGGCCTTCAATGGCATTGAGGCGAGAATAATCTTGGTCTTGACTTGCTTGGATCGGAATGAGCGCAGCTAGGACTATTCGGGTTTTTTTCGGGTTGCTGAACACTTGCTTGACTAGTTCCATGCATCTTGGAAACTGTGGCAAGAGACCGAAGACGGATCAAAAGATGATCGACCATTCTAGCACACTTACTCAAAAGGACTCGACTTGTAAAGTGGGAGTGTGCCACTGTGTTTAAGTGAGCTTTGAAAATGACTAGTTTGGAAATGTTTGTCCTAGACAACCGTAGGGTGATTGTAGGAGTGATGACTCGAATTGGAGAATTACTCGACATGTGAAGTGGGTGTGTGCCACTGTGCTAAGTGAGCTTTGAAGATTTAAAATGTTTGTCCTAGACAACCTTAGTGTGGTTGTAGGAGCGATGACTTGACTTGTGAAGTGGGTGTGCCACTATGCAAAGTGAGTTTTAAAAATGATAAAATTCGAAATGCTTGTCCTAAGCAACTGTGGCGTGATTGTAGGAGTGTTGACTCGAAGACGATTTTGACTGAATATTTGGGCGGAGTTTCGACCCATTTTGCGCTATTTCAGACCACCTTGAAAATATTTTATCGTTTTGAAAAGGACTTTGTTTCGAAAAGTTTGTCATGGCTGTAGAGTCTATTGATCGAATACGAAAGAGGAGGGGTGAATTGAGTATTAAAAACTAGCCCCACTTTTTCGATTTAAATGATATGTAATTAATTATTTGATCTTATGAATTAAAATCAACTAATTAACTGATCAAAGTAAGCGCGAATAACGAAATAACAAAAAGTAAAGAGATAAGAGAGAGGCACACGATTTTTGAAGTGGTTCAGTTTCACACGTTGAAACCTACGTCCACTATTCTCGATTAATAATTTTTAATACCTTTCTACGGATTACAAAAATTACCAACCCACTCGTATAATCAACACTATGATATAACTCAAGGTGAGTATCGCTAAATACTCTAGTGACTATCTTACGCTAATAAGAAAGTACAATATAACTCACACAAATTCCCGTTAAAGAATTGTAAGCTTATAATGATGTACTAGTATCCAATAACGTATTTCACTCAAGCGATTGATAATAATTGATGCACGACTCTTTTGAAAAACAAACTCTAAAAATAATAAATATTTGCTCAAAGGTTTGCTTTAAAACGATTTTGGAAAATCAACACTAGTAAATAAATGTGCCGTGTGATTGTAGTATATTTCGTGTGTTTTGCAAATAATATGTGAATGAGTATTTATAGTAGTAGAATCATAGTAGATCTAAAACCCTAGTATAATATTTAATAAAGATACTTATCTTATCATAAAATAATATTTGCTTATCTTTTAGAAATGTCTTTATCTCAAAATATTATTTGGTTTATCTTATAGAAATATATTTATCTTTATATCTCAAAATATTGTTGTAAAGATATAGTAGAATCCTAGATTAGGTAAACTAAGGAAACAACCTATGGAGGCCGAATTCTTCTAGCTCACGAAACCCTAGGAGGCACGCATCCCTAGGTGGCACAAGCTAGGTTTCACGAAACCCTAGATGGCTCAACCACTAGGTGGGCTAATTAGGTTAACAACAAATTGAGATAGAATATATTAGAAACCCTAGGTAGCATGACAACCCATAAGTTGTATTACTAACCAATAGAATCTCATAAATATATTCTCTAATAAAACTTTTGATAAATATAAAAATACTCTTTCACTTTTGAAAACATTTCAAAACATTTTATTTCCAAAATCATGCATCAATATTTAATCATTCAAAATCATAGGCTAAAGCTATAACTTTTGAACATAAAATCTCTCGAATGGAATAGTTACCGAATGACGACCTATACTATCTAATCTTCACAAAGATCTTTAGTATACGGATCATCTCTTCATCTTGATCACAAAGACCCTCCATCTTGAGTCTTGTGCTATTTTATGTAGATCTTGCTTGAAGCGATTTTCTTTAAAGTTATGCCTGGTTAGCTATAACTTTCATGTTCACTTCCAAAGTTATTCCTGAAGTTGTTATAACTTTGTCTCACAAACTTTATCAAAGTTATGCCTAACTTTGATCTTTCTTCTCATAATTGTTGCTAGCTATAATAAGACTAAAGCACACAATTACACGCATATGATATATCGATTAAAACATATTATTACGTAAACACATGTCATTATCAAAACTATCAAATTGGTCCAACAAATTCCCCCTTTTTGATGATGACAAGTCTCTTATGATTTCCTCTTAACATAGTGACTAAGTATGGTTCCCCCTCAACAAAGCACTCCAAAGTAATAGCAACTTTGATCGCAAGAACATAACAACTTAGCCAAAGTTATAACTTGAAAGACTTTAAGAGATAACGAGTCTTGACAAGGAGCAAGCTTAAGCAAAGACTCATATCATATCATTTCTTCCCCCTCTTGGCATCATTGAAAAGACAAGAACAAAGACATGAAACGACTAGAATAACACATGTCAAGGCAAGAAATAGATATGCAAAATACGCAATATAAAACGATATATACCAAGAAAAATCAAGTGCAAATGTTAATTAAGAACTACAAACCACAAAATATATTGTTAGTTGCCATTGGACCGAATAGAACAAAGTTGAAACAAGCCAAAATGGGCCGAATTGGTTAAGTAGTTCAAGAAACAAATAAACAAGGGTAAGAAGAGCAAGGCAAATTGGTAGGCGGGTGAGATTAGGGTGCTTTATAACCGGGCCTAGTGCGGTACTCGAGAGTGGAGAGACGGTCAAGGCAAGAGGACCCATGTGTAGCTTGAGCGGTGAGGCAAACGTCAAAGTTCCGAACTTTCAAGGAAAGAGCCTCCGTTGCATCAAAGATAGTACGCATCCCCTCACGCATTTCCGTACCACTTTTAACCAAAGAAC
>JAIUZE010024940.1:0-10854 GCA_022085475.1 Heliosperma pusillum | reverse complement strand
TGATTCACATGATTACGTGGTGATTAGGGTTTGAGTGTATCACGGCCATGTTTCTGAGAGGAACCTCTGAGCTAGCATACCAGCTTCCCTACCTCGAGTTATAGATTATTATCGGTTTCACATGATAGCTTTCACATGCTAGGTTATTTGTTAGTTATCTGTTTCATAACATGAAAAGCATATCATATATGTTAAAGTTTTGTATTGTCCATATACATTGCTTTTATGTTATTCATGTTTTATTAAACTAGACATTTCGTGGCTGGGAGAACTCGGAGTTACTCCCCACTGACTGTGGCTTCCGTGTTTATATTTAATGCGGTTGGCAGGTTTGTGATGCATACTTGGGTACATTGAAGAGCTAGCGAGCGAAGTATTACCTTGGACCTATATTCGGTTCTTAGGATTGTTATTATTATTTCACTAGGCTTTTATTTCCGTATTTATACGGGCGATATGTCTCCCGTCTTGTATAATTCTTATGTATAATATAAATTTTCTTTTGTAATGAACCTTTTTATTTACGACACCCTTCGTTATGTATTTAAATATTTTTTTTCTTTCCGCAAATTTTAGGGTGTCACAAATACGATTACATAAAAACTATTGAACTAAATGTCAAGTGAATTGTGATACTTTCATATTTTTGCTTTAAATTTCTAAATACTTTAGTTATACATGATTTAAACATTTTCTAGTGATTATATAGACATGTTGAACTAATTATAATGATCGATTGTAGTTGTTTGATTAGATTTTTTTTGTTTTAATTGCGAAAATTAGGTTTTAATGTTGTTTGATTGTAAAAATTAAGGTTTAACATTGTTTAATTGAGAAAATTAGGATTTCATATTAAAAACTTGAATATGTTTGATAATGCAGTTGAGACATTGATCGTTAGCGTTCAGTTAAATGAGTAATGTCTATATCATATTTATGTGATTCTTATTCCTTAGTGTTGTGATACTGTTTTCATATTAGTGTGGTATTGTTAGAACTAGCCAACATTGGTTCATCCTATTTTACTTAAATTGTTTTTCAGATAATACATGTTTATAATGGTAGAGTGTACTACATCTTCATGCTCTCATTTTTGTGTTTATCTTTGGAGCAGCGACGTTATTGACGGCTTCAGTGATGTTCGATACCTTGTCAGAGAGGATATATTGTCGTTGCTTCCAACTGTACAAGTCAATAGAATTGTGATTGAATGTTGGGCAGTAATTTAGAACCTTAATGAGGAGACAGATTAATTTTCAACAAGTTGCTGAAGATCGACAAGCGCTCGAAATAAGACTAATATGATACAAGATCGTTGCAAATCTTAAGAGTAGAGGTAGAGGTAGAAGAAGCAACTAGAGTGACTACTAGGAATATGTTAGACTAAAAGTTGTAATTGAAACTAAACTGGTGGAATGCTCGTAGGACAAGTATCTAATGTTAGACAAGTATTTATGATGAAGGGTGAATATTGTATCTCAAGATTACAAAAGTATATATGTCTAAACAATTTCTTTTGAGTTTGATACACTTCTCAGTGTAGTGTGATATTGTTTTGAATAACGACTGATATTTTACCTTAATGAATGTGATATTGTTTTCCATTATGTCTAAAGTGTGCCTTGTTGGCACAAGTTAATAAACTAAATAGGGAAGGATTTACAGGATGATCATCAAAAATGCAAGTATAAAGTTTTTGTTACCATAATTAATGAGATTAGCTTATAATTCCTTCCCTATTTAACTTGTTAGAAAAACCGTTCTTAATATAACAAAAGTAGAGGGTAAATAGAATCTTTATGACTGTGATACCATTTTTGAAAAGTGTGATATTTTTTTTAGTGAAGTGTGATATTCTTTGTTAATGCTTATAGTACATCATTATTAACAGAAACGCATACTAAACTAATGTGAAATTGTTACATTGTTACTGGCAACTGGCAACTGGTGTTATTATTAATGAAACTGTGTAATATTGTTAATGGTATAGCGTAATATTGTTAATTCGATTACGTGATATTGTTAACAACATCATGTGATATTGTTTATTATAACGCGTGATATTGTTTTCAATATCATATGATACTTGTAAAGATATATATTGGTTATTTAAATTATAGAACAAGATAAGAAAAATGGCAAATCATGATACAACTATAATATTTTTATTGAGTTACTTCAATATTTTTTCTAACAAACTATATTGCTTTATCAAAATTACAAGAGTAACATGGTTCTAACCAAAAATATAAACAATCTTCGGGATCTGATATTGTTGTTGGTAAAGTGTGATATTCATTTCAACATTATGTGATATTTTTATACACTGGTTGTGATATTGTTTCACAACATCACAAAAGGAGAAGCATTTAAAGTACTTGTGAAACAGTGATATTGTTTTTTATAAGGTGTGATATTGTTTATAATAACGTGTGATATTATTTCTCAGTATCACAAAACTAAAATACATTTAGCAAATCCGACAAAGGTTTTCTGATATTGATCAGCAAAAAAAAAAGAATACAAAAATGATACAACTTAATATAAAATCTAAGAAGGAGTTTTTCTTATAAGAGAAATGACAAAATAAAAAACACGATTTGCTAATTTGATATAGTGTTGACTTCTAAGCATGTACACGAACACTTAAGAAGCCTTTGCAAGCAAAGAGATCTTCAAAAAGGAAAAACAAACAAGAAAAAAGCATATGAGTATAACAGTTTATGATAATATTATGTAATAGTCAGCGTTACCATTGAGAATAGTAAGTGATACTCTTAAGAGTACCCTGTGATACTAATTCAAATTAATTATTATGAAATAAATGTGATACTTTTAAGAATAACTTGTGATACTAATTTAGAATTATTAGGTCAACAATAACAGGTGTTTAGAGAACTCGAGTAAAACACAAAAAAAGAAGAAAAGCATGCTAAATATGTTATACTGATAACAATAAAGTGATGCTATTTTACATTAATTAGGTGAACAATAACATATATTGTAAAGTTTAAAAAAAATAGAAGAATATATTACAATAAATGATTAAAAATAGAGAAATCAGTAAAAAAAAAGTAACAAGAACAAGATGAATAAAATACGAAAATACAGAAGACGAGATGATTTAAAATTAGAAATTCAAAACATATCATCAATCATAATTGAAAAACAACACAGATTAACGAAATCAATTGAGAAAAACGATGAAAACGATATAAAAGAAGGGAACTAAAATTGTGATAAAAAATAATACCTGAGATTAAAAATAATGAAATTATGAAGAAATTAGGTCATCAGATGGAATTGAAGAAGAATTGATTGAAGAATAAAGTGATTGAAGAATGAAAATCAACAAGCAGGACCATGGAGGCGAATTATAATTAGGTCTTCAAATTTTAGAGAGAGAAACATAATGTATTAGAATGATTAAATGGCTGTGACATGAGGGTTATATAGTAAACGCGAAATAACGGAAATACCCTTACTTGTAATCTCAGCCATTAGTTCTATATATATATATATATATATATATATATATATATATATATATATATATATATATATATAATACTCCCTATGAGCTATTTAAATGCAAATCAAAATTGTTACCAAACTCCTTTTTATAACAGACATCAACGCACAGATTTACGTAGTTCACTAACGGTGGTTAATTAGCTATGTCCACGAGGCATAAGGGTGGAGAGTTTTATTAATATTGAGGAGTTTTACAAAATTTTCAGATTTAGATTTAGAATGTTATGATATGCATAACTGTTAGGTTAGACTTGGAGAGTTTATATAGTACTTGTAAAACCTAATACAAAAAACCTAGAAAGGCTCAAAACAGACCATAGGCCCAAAGCAGAACCCTAGCCCAAACAAATTAACAGATACAGTTTAGGTCAGCGAAACCCCCGCATGGTCACTCGAAGTGGCAACTAAGCCGATTCAAGGCATAATTCCAACAAATCTCCACCTTGACTTGAATCATCTCTCAACAAGACATATGTACTAGATGCACCCTCATAGATGCCAGATATACCAAAAAGCTCTTCTCCCTTCCCTTCAGAGATTGCCCTCTAAAGGGCTATCAGATGTTTCAGATATTTAGCAACTCCAAACAATGTTGGAACTTGCTTTGCGGAACTTGCTTGGTGAACATATAAGCTGGCTTATCAGCAGTACCCACTGTAAGTTTCTTAAACTCAATATTAGACATTTCTAATATCATATTACATTTAGTTTACTCTTAAACTAAGTAGATCTTATGCATGCATAACATTAAAATACAAAGATAAGAAAAAAACCTTTTCCTTACATTGATTTAAAAGAATTTTGGGCACAAAAATAGGACTCCTTCCTAATCTTGTTCTTGAGCTTAAAATATTTGGGATGAATCTCCAAGTCCTTAGTATAAGAACTCTCCTTTTGTTGCACCAAGACAATACCTAGAACTCTACTATATTATTACTATATGTAATATAATAGAAACCCTTATATAATTTCTAATAACTCTTATTACTACCTTAGTAATTTTTATTAGAAATTTAAGAACTCAAGTCTTAGAAAAACTTCTCAAGTTGTTCTTATTGTGAGAGTAGTAAATTTTAGAGAGATAAGTATATGTTTTGAATATCTTATCAAGTGAATACCACAAAAGGAAAAACACTCCTCTTATGGTCCTAGTTGGCCGGTCATAGCACCCATGGGGAAGGGTGTGCCTTTTGCTTTTGTTCTTAACAAAGCAATAGACTTAAGGCTAGGTTTAGGTAGGTAATCATTTTGTTTAATTCTTAATTAGAACAATTATAATTACCTAAATCCTACCCTATACTCCCCCACAACCGGTTTTGAATCATAAAATGGGTGTCCATTTTATTTTTGTAATTTGTCATTTGTCACATATGTGACATGTGACATGTAACATGTAATTAGGCTTATAAATGTACATTTAACTAATTTAAATGCAATTTCATAACAAATAAATTAGACTTAACATTTTAAGTCACATTTTATAATTACATGTAAATAAAATGGGTTATCTCATATTTGGTTAATATAATCTACAACACTTTGTAATTATAATCGACCAATTTCACTTATCTCAAATGTTTCATAAACATAATGCATTCTTAGTAATATAACAATTAAATTACCAAAATGAATCTTATTTAATCACATTACAATAAGATATAATTCTCACTTTAAACTTGTTCAAATTAAGTGATTAATTAATCTGTATCACTATACAATTAATTAATGTACATGATTTGGGGATTGTCCTTTAGGCGTGACCTCAAGGGGATCAACTGATCACCACCGTCATACGACAGTAACGTCAAACTCAACTGAGCCAATCGTTACCGATTTATGTTGACCAGTTGACTATAATATTCATCATCCCTTTGTATTCTTATTATCGAGATTTATATTTTGTGATCGCACTATTGTTGAGGACATTTACTCCAACAATCTCTCACTTGTCCGAGACAAGTGTGCGTCACCAATTCTCTTGTCCTATTACAATCTCCCACTCAATGCAAGGTGTCTTGCAGGTCGGACTTGCATTTGATCATATCAAGAGTGAATTCCTCGATCTGGAGAGTAACTGTCTGACCGGAATTATCTACCATAGATACCTTCCGAGCGTGGCCACGCATTTTCAGCTTACTCTTCCTCGAGTGGCCTTGAGATTTAAAAACAGCCCTGACAAAGGGTGGACAATTCTTATCGTATTATTCCCATTGCATAGCCACAGCTCATCATGACCCAAAAGATGCCTATTTGACCCCAGTTACGAAGGTCGTAGAGTATAAATCAAAGTCACTCTGAAACTGTGCCACCTTAGGCGAACAGTCTTTAGTCAAATAATTGACTCAAGAGAATACTAGTAGCTCTTGCCACGACCATGCTATATGAGTTGCCAGAACTCAATAAGCGGTCACTTCCCGACAGAGTGTCTCATACAGTCTGCCTATGTGATCGATTGGTCATCCTTATGACCCTATGACACTTGAACTTGCCATCAATCGCACCACAATCTAGTCACTTCAAGATGTCACCTCATATAAGTGACTAAGGGTCAATGCAATGTTAATACGGTCCAGTTTAATGGGGTTCAAAATTGTCTCTACAACCCATTTTGATATAACCAAGCACAAAACGAGTTTTAGAAACTAAAACGATAAATGCAATTATCATATATGAACAATCAACACAAGGTTATTGCTTCATATCATATAATCTAAAGTTTATTTCGTCCATGACAATTCATGACGATCTTGTTTAAATGCAATAAAGGCTTGGGTAGTGAATATACCATGTATTCATTTATTCCAACCTTGTGAATTACTTTTTCCTTCTATCCAACGTTATTCTTAATAACATGAATTCATCTATGTACATGTCTAGATCTATATCTAGAGTTGGGCTATTTAACTTGAAAGATGCTCCCACTCGTTATCATGATAACTTATAGGTATTTAGGTGAAAAGATCTAACATTAGTTCCTTTTAAACCATCTTATCCTCATCACAATGTACTAGGTCTCTATTTGTAGAATTTATAATGATTGACTCTTCGATCATCCTTTTAGTTATTCGCTTCTTATATAACAAAAGTATGCCTAGGATTTCGATAAATCCTTATAAGTTTGGAAATTTGAGTTTATGTAACCTTTACCACATATCAAATTTTCTCTACCAAACACAAGAATAAATCCCCAGTTCTCCTTGAGAACCCTATGGATTTTCTAGTAGGCTATCCAATGATACTCATGTGGATTAATTTGTTATAGGCTTGTCTTGCTCCCAGCATACAATTCATTTAGGTATGTGTATGAAATGGCATACATGATCGGTCTCATGTGATCAACAACTCTTAGGTTCAGTGGATGACTATGACCCTTTCATAGTGCTCCCACTTTTATCAACATAAATAACCTATTGAACTTGTTGAAATAGATAAAGGCTCTTATCGATATAAGTGCATGTGACCTTTCCAAATGCCAAACTAAAATCTTCTATTCCTCAATAGATTTTGATTTTAGTCTACATGTTGCCCTTTTTCATCCAACATTAAAATCCAACCACTCCTTTCAAAAAGGTAATACGAATATGTCACTCTAATGAGTGAAACGTCATTCACGTGGAAAACAATTTCTCCCACTGAACTTCATGTCTTTACATGATAATTTTAACTCCCACTGAACTTCATGTATACACATGAAATTTCGACAATTCGAGTGAAAAACTTCTTGTATCTCATAATAGAAAAGATCATCATAACCTCTAGGTAGATACCTTAGGCTTGTGTCATGTATACATCCTTTTCCAAATCCCTATTTGGACATGTGGTTCTTGTTGTGGATCTTGTACACACCTATTATGAGGTATTTCACTGATGATTTGGTTCTAAGCATAGTTACGCATTAACTTAGCTTTTGTAGACATCTACATGTCTATCCATGCAACTATAATTGGACAATTCCAAATAAAACATTTTCTTTGCATAAATTCCATTTAGTTTCATAAGTCTCTTATGTTAGAAAATCAAATTTTAAAATTTCTAACTGCTTCCACTTACATAGATCATAATCTTATTATCTCAAAATCATTTTCTTTTGGTCTCGTCACTAGTCTAAGGATTCACCTAACAATGCTTTCTTTTGGTCTCCTTACTAGCCTTGAGTCTAACCTAAGAACATTTTCTTTTGGTTTCCTCACTAGTTCCTAACTAGTTTTACGTTGTGGCTTATTTTCTCCCACTCTATCTTTAGAAAAATACAACTATTTTCTTTAAAGATAGCCTTATGAGCCACAAACAATTTTGTACTCATACTCTTGAGGGAGATAGAAGTATCACAACATGACCTTAAGTGATCTACTAAAGACTTTATTGTAAAGACATCGAATCTTGGCTTCAATATAAACTAGTTCTATAAGCTAAAGAGGTGTACTCATATTCATGTCAATTACAATCTTTATAGGTGGTGTGGCCAATTGGTTTTGAAGACTCCCTACTTTGAGTTCAATAACTCAATTTCGACTTAGCAATTGATCTTTCAAAGTGAGAATCGTATTCTTAGCCTTTTATTATAATAATCCCATCATCATAATATTTACATGATCAATTTGAGTCGATCTAATTTATGTTAGTAGTGCAAGTAGAGTATAATGACAAGTTTTAGAGTGAAAGAGTTTCCATAAACCGAGTGACTTGGGTTGAGGATCAAGTCACTTATATCCAATTACAACCAAATGTTAGTAAAAGGAAATAAACAAATTCCATTGTCAAACAAGGAAATAAAGAGTTTCTAAAATATGTCACAAAATACAACCCAATAGTGAAGACAACACAAAATAAGTCCAAGCTTCCATATGTCTTCATCCATGGGTGGCTACTTTAGCTTCCCTTTGAAGAACATCCTTAGGCTTGCTTGTCCTTGTCCTTGTCCTTGCTTAGGTGCCCTAATTACAATTAAAAAGGGTAAGAATCACAACTTGTATCTAAATACCAAAGTTGAGATCATAACATAAACGATAGGGATGAAAATTTACCAACGGAAACAATTTTTCCGGCTTTGATATCTCCTAGATACTTTGGGCAATTCCTTTTCCAATGCCCTACGCCATTACAATAATGGCACTTGTCCTCGTATGAGGCACCTTTCTTAGGCTTGGGTGAGCTATTCTCAATAGCTTTTCCTTTGCCTTTGTAGGTGGAGGGCTTCTTCCCTTTGCTTGCACCCCTTTTGAACTTTTCCTTACTCTTGATATTGATGTGAAGTAAATCCTTGGTGGTGCTAACATTTAGCCTCATGTCTCTCTCCGCTTGCACAAGCATTTTGTGTAACTCGTGAAGAGAAGTTTGCATATTTTGCATATTGTAGTTTACCCTAAACTGCACATATGCCTTGATCCTCCCCAAGGAATGTAGTACACGGTCAATTACGAGTTGTTCGGGAATGTCAACCCCTTGCACTTTAAGAGTCTCGACATGCTCAATCAATTTGAGTACATGAGGGCTAACCTTTTGGCCCTCTTTAAGATTCATGTCGAAAAACGCGGATGCCGTTTCATATTGAATGATTCTAGGAGCTTGTGAAAACATGGTCACAAGCTTGGCATAGATCTCATAGGCCGTGCTCATCTTTATGGCACTCCTTTGGAGATCGGCCTCCATAGAGAAGATCAAAACATTTTTGATCGCGGCGGCTTCCTTTTGGTAAGCCTCATAGGCTCGCCTTGCGGCGGCAGTTGACCTTTCATTAGGTGTTTCGGGAGAGGCTTCGGTACTATAACGAAGCTTGTCGTCACCTTCCGCGGCCAGGCGGAGTTGCGCATCCCAATCGGCAAAATTAGCGCCATTCTTTTCTAACTTGCATCAATCCATAAAGGATCGAAGCCATGAAACCTTTGTGAGAGTTGGAGCGTTGGTGTTTGGAGTTGCCATTGCGAATAAAAATATTGACTACAAAAATTAGACATAAAGGAAATGTCAACATTTATCATTTTAAATACTTGTAAACATTTTAAACAAGTTTAAACATTTAAATAGTGACCTCTACCCAACTATTATAAATGATTCCGAGACCCAAATCCATATCAACTTGGGCACGGTAAGCCGATTCATCTCTTATTAACATAATTCGGTGGATTAACTCTTTAATCGATTCTACATTAGAATTCTCACTCGATAATATTACTTTAATATTTATCTTAAGCCCGGAACACATGCGGCTACGGTCGCGAATACTTCCGTTGAGCTCAATCCAAATTTCGAAATAATAACATTTATTACCCCACTTACCCAACGTAACAAGTTTAGCACCCGGTGAGCCGAGCCTACTTCCTTGCGAAATTGGGATTCATGGGTTCTACATTTGGTAAGGCTTGATCTCAATTATTTATTATGAGAGGTCATGTCAATTTATAATCTATCATCGATGAATTAACGATTATTTTAATTAACACGCTCGAATACTCGATGAAATATGCATGTCATGTTATGGCGATTTGGCAATGCATGCAAACATATTAAGTAAAATGCAATCATATAAAAATAAAACTCCTAGTATGGCCTTTCCTAGAATATAAAATCATATATTCTATTAAAAATTCGGAAACCAACTCCTAGCCTACTTCTTTCCTTCTTTCTTTCTTCTTTCTATTCGATTTATTCTTTCGAATATTCCGTTCCTTCTATCGATTATCATTTCTCTTAGATAGATTTTTAGAAGCTTTAGTTAGAAATTTTAGACATAGATAGTAGAGTTATTACCTTTACTATAAAATTTTTTGAACTAAAAGCTTTTGAAATATTTTCATGATTTCAAGTAGTTTTACCGTCAAGGAGTGTTGAGACTTGTTATTGGAGACGTTCGATAACTGGTTTTCTCATTAGTTGATGCGAAAATGTATCTTTTAAAGTCTTTGACTTGGGACGCATCGAGGTTCTTGGACTGCATACGAAACCTGTCCCCCCATGATAAGACCCTGTAATTTTATTATCGATATATTTTTAACAGTTTTGAAATAGACCTACATATATGTTACTTTCCTTCTTCTAATTTCGAGGACGAAACTTTTTAAAAGGAGGGGTGATTGTAACAACCCGAAAAGTACCCAATTTTTCTAGTAAAATATCTTACGAATACTTTTCAGCAAAACTTGAGTTTTAAAATAGAATTTATTGTTACGAGTCGTATTTTGAAATTCCGAGTTCGTATTTGGAATTTCTGAGAGATTTCATAAAATCCCGTTTTTTAGTCATCTTTGACTTTTCTTGACTTTTAAGTCGTCTTTGACTTTTCGTGACTTTTTAAAAGTCGTCATTGACTTTTCTTGACTTTTA
>JAIUZE010024939.1:0-12860 GCA_022085475.1 Heliosperma pusillum | reverse complement strand
AACCCGAATGTAAACTTAGAGATTAAGAAAGTTCAGAAACTAATAGTGAATGATAAGTGTCTGCTAAGTAGCTGATAATCCTTAATGACGGATTAAGAGTCTTATATAATGCATAACACGACTTTTAACCTAACTAGTCTACGGACTTAAGGCCCGTGATAGATTTCACTCGATCGAGGGAAAATCCCCTTCGATCGAGGCCTTTATTCGGGAATATCAGTCGATCGAGGAGTTCATCCTCTCGATCGAGTAGATGACAGCTCGATCGAGGTCTTCTTCATCAGTACTCCCCTCGATCGACCAAAGATATGGTCGATCGAGGTCCTCTGGCCTAACACATGATGTTGGTCGTGGCTTTGGGCTTGATTGTGAGCGGTTTCACGCTTTCCCATGCAAGAGCTTTTGTTCCGTTTCTTCCATTCTCCTAAATGCATGCAAAGTGGACTGTTTTGGCTCGGTTTCTGCTACTACGCAGCTTGTACCTACAAAATGGTAATGAAAGTATAAAGTAGCCAAATAGGGGCATATAGTGACATAATATCACCTAAATGACATAGAAATGCGTGCATAAATGGACTAAAAAGTCTATATAAAATACACGCATCAAACTTCCCCAAACCAAACCTTTGCTTGTCCTCAAGCAAACTAAATGCAGATATATGGAAATAAATGAACCTAGGGGAATGGAGTAACTCTCAGAGCTAGCTACAAGTCAATGCTAAACCGTTTAATGCACTCATTCAATCGCTACAAAGATTAATACGAAAGTGGACGAATTTATACAATCTTGGAAGTAATTTAGACTTTCGACCATGCAAGACTCAACCAAATTCGGACTCTCACGGGTCACTCTTCTCTCAACAAGCAAATGGTAAGTAAATATGTATAAGAAAGAGAGAAGAAAATATAGTCACTCACCTAGACTACGACCGACACAACATGCATCGCTAACTAATATGAATAATAATTCAAGCACCGTACACACGCATAACCACCGTTCAAGAACTATCACGTGCCGAACATTTGCAAAAATATAGATATGTGGGGCTAATTGGTAAGAAGAGGCAAAACAATTAATGGAGATGTGAGGGTAAATAGCCAAGCTAGTTCCTAACAAGACCGTAATAGAACTCGTTCCATTCTTCCAACTATCAAAAACTAACCTCGATGCCTTAACATATCTAGGCATATACAACACAAATCCCATAAAACACCTCGACAAATGATAATACGCATAGGAGGTGTAAATAACAAAAACTTCAGCCAATTATTTTTTTTCTCATTATATTTTTTTTCATTTTTCATTTTCTTTTTCTTGGCTGATCGAGGGAAAAAACCACTCGATCGAGTGAAATAAGTCACTCGATCGAGGTAACAAACAACAACATCTGCTCGATCGAGACACTATTCATCACTTCTCTTCTTTTTCTCGCAAATACCCACTCCAATCAATGAAAACGAGTCAAAACTGACACAACAGTAAAATATACCTCGACTACTAAACTAGCTCGGCAAAGGTAGGCTCAGTTTAGAATGTAGTTAAGGGCAACAGGCAGATATGGCTTTATGTGGAGTTAATGGGGTAAAATGAGGAAAAAGGGAGATGCAAATATTCTCAAAACACGTAATACCGACCACAAACCCAATGCGTGCAGGCAATAAGAAATCAAAGTTCATATACAAGCAAATGACACGAGATGTGGGGAGTAACTACTCTCATTCCTAGATGAATTGGTCATGAATGTCACCAGTTAAAGGCTCTAAAACTCAGAATATATAAGTAGTTTGCGTAAATGTTGGGTCAAGTCTAATAGTCAAATTTAAATTCCAAGACAAAATTCAATAGTTCACTATTTTGATTTTACTAAGTAAGTCAAGAATGGTGCAAGGAATAGCATAAGATAGACTTGTAGTGCAATTTCATCACGAACAAGACTCCAATCCGACTCGACTATATGCAAAAATAAACGTGATATTTTTGATTTTTTCAAATTTTTTTCTAGTTAACATGAATTGTAAACGTGAATGCAATACAAATGCAAATGTAGACGCAAAAGGGTGCAAAACACCTCCCCAAACCAATACAGACAATGTCCTCATTGGCTATAGCACAACAACATATAAGTGAAAGGGAAATACAACCTAATTCATGTTCCTAAGGGATGAAATATATACAAAGAATGGAAAAAATAAACAGAAAAAAATCACAAAACAACAGCTTCCCCAAACCAGCATCAAACTGGGGAGCTAACATCACCTCCTCCTCAGTTTACTCCTCCGTGTCCACCCTATACGTCGGGTCCCTCTCCTCCTTCTGAGCTAGCCTTCTAGCTGCCAACTCCGCGCGTTCCCTCATGGCCCTCTGTGCCGGCGTCTCATCCTCTTCCTCTCCAGAAGAAGAGGAAGAAGAAGATGGTGAAGGATACCCACCCTCTGGGTATCTGTAGAACGAAGGGTGAGGCCATCCATCTGGAATATGACGTCCTCTCCGGATATGGTCCTCATAGATAGGGAACAAGGCCAAGGCCTGATCCCGTCGCATCTGTGCTATATCCCTGCGCATATCAAGTAGCAAACCATCACGACGCCCTTGGTCCATGACCTAAGACGCCTCAAACAGGGGAGGACAAACAAAATTAGCCGGAAAAACCGACTCAGGAGGGAGAGTGGTGCTGGTGACAGGCGGGGGCGTGACAGTGGTCGTCCCAACCTGTTGAGAACCCGACGGCTCTCCAACATCCCTCTGTGGGGAAGCTCTCTTCCTCTTCTTAGTGGAAGAGGAAGGTGTAGTAGTGAGAGGTGAAAGAGAAGGTAATGTAGGGCAAGGCAAGACAACGGATGTGGAACCACATATCTTCCACATCCGACGCCCAGAGCCCGTGATCCAAGTAAACCTGACCATGACAGATATATCTAAGTCGACGCCAGGTCCTAAGCGCGAATGAGTCCTAGGGAAGTTTGAATAAAGGTGGCTAACTCAGTGTTGTTGATGTTGTTGGGTTCTGGTCTAGCGAAAATCGACTCGCCTAAGAGTCGCAGAAAATAGCGCAGCGAGGGGTGGTGAACGTGGGCCACCTTACGAGTGTCGTAAGGTGTGTGAGAAAGGGCGGTCCAAGCCTGGGTCAATAGCTTCCTAGGAGCTGCGAAAAGACCGTCACTCGATAGACCCAAAACCTCCCCAAACCTAGCTAAAGTCCAAGAATGCGACTCATTAAAGAGTCGGAAATGAATGCAAGCGCTAGACGGTGAGGTAACATACATATCGGCCTCAAAATTATAGGAACTGAAAAACTCAAGCGTAGGTACTCGATATGGATACTCCCTCATCGAGGCCAAACCCGACATCCGCATCCCGTTACGTAATAGGCAAACATCAGTAAATAAACCTAGCTCCTCTAGGTCGGGACGGTGCAGAAAACGGTTCAAATGGATAGGGGAGTCAAGTAAATAAGATAAACGTTTCCGGTGAATGCTAGAAATGAATTGTACCTCCCTAATCCGTGGTAGTGGCCCAAGAGACGCCACGCTAGATGGCTGACTAGCAGCCTTGAGAGCCTTCTTGGGTGCCAATCCTCGAGTAGTAGCTAGCTTACGCGCGGCTAGCTGGCTGGTGGTCGCTGGAACAACGGCCTCAACTGTGACCGTGACAGCAGTCGGAGTCTCAGTACGCTCCGTGGAGACTGTCTTAGCAACAGACTCGGTATTGGTGACAAGTGTAGTCACGGTAGTGTCCGTCTCAAAAGTCGTTACAGTAGCAACGACCTCAGGAACCACGGACTGACTAGGGACTGAACTCGATTCCATAACTACAAAGAAATCAACAAGAAACAATTAATAACATCTAATTCACTAGATTAATCCTATAATCAAATTCTAACCCTAATTGAATCGAAAAAAGGGGAAGGGATTACGAATTAACTAGTAGAATAGTAAAGAGATACTTACTAGTTGATGATTACCCCAATAAGAATAAAAAATAGCAATTAATCGATCCAATTCGAAGAAATCGAATTAACAAGCCCTAAATTCACGAAATCTTCAAATAAATCGAAATTAAAGGTGAAAAAGAAAGGGCTTTTCGATTAATTGCAATTGTAAAGTACTAGGGTATATGTAATTGGTAATTAATTTCGATATTAACATAAATTGCAGGTAAGATTATGCATAAACAATTGAAAGATGAAGAACAAAGGGGAATTGGGATCGAGTAACTTGAAAGGCGATCGAAGACTTCTCTTATATAGGTGAGTTAGTTTGGTCGATCGAGTAGATATTCTACTCGATCGAGAACTTTTTTCAGGCATGACCGCTCGATCGAGTAGTTGTGATTTACTCGATCGAGGACTTTCTTTTGGTGATCATCAGTTTACTCGATCGTTTTGAATTCTCCTCGATCGATTTGAATTCCATTCAATCGAGGTTTTCCTATTTGCACAGCCTTCGACTTTTAGCAATTGATTTCCGCTTCTTTTTCCTGCAAAAACGATACAAGACGATACCCAAAAAAATACCAAAAAATGTCGAACAGGAAAAGTAAATTGTTTATCTAAACTACGGATTATAACATAACGTCTAATCTAAGTAAATTGTCTAATTGTCTAATGAAAACGCAATAAATTGTTATTTACAAATTGCACGGGGTTGCAAACCCGGCTAATAACCAAATAGTTTTGTGACAAGGCCACCGTCAGGCCTTTGACTTGCGGAATTACCCTCAGCTGCGGTGATTTCCGACTTCTTTTTCCACACATACGACCTTTTCTTGGATTCTAGCTCTACTTCTGAATCACTCGAATATGTGCGAACTCCTTTGTCCTTCTTGGACTTCTTCTTGATACCATCACGCGAACATGGCTCTCCGTTCTTCAGCTCCAATGCTGCCGATCTATTATCTGTAAGACAACACACAACAGTGCGTTCCTCCAATTTGCTCCCAAGCGAGGGCGGAGGTGTTACGGTAGCAATCGGAATATCACAAACATGAGTTATAGGCTCGATAGGAACCGAAGCTTTGTCATGCATAAACAAATAAGGTTTGATGTCAGCTAAGGGAAGCGCGTGACATGGTGAAACAAGCATGGGACCTTTACTAGCACGAGACTGAGTGAAAACTAGGTTCTCCCCACCTATCTTAAAAGTTAATGTCCGTAACCCAACATCAATAACCGCTTGCGCAGTATGCAAGAACGGTCTTCCCAAAATGATGGGACTGTGAGAATCCTCAGGTATGTCCAATACTATGAAGTCGACCGGGATAAAGAATCTCCCTATTTGCACAGGTACATCCTCTATGACTCCTAAAGGTCGGGACAAGGTCCTATCTGCCATTTGTATCGTCGTGTTGGTACACTGAAGCTTGGTGAAGCCTAACCGTTTGGCTAAAGACAAAGGTAAGACGCTAACACTAGCACGTGGTTCACATAACGCATTATCTATAAGATATGTACCTATATGACACGGTATGGAAAAGCTACCTGGGTCGGACAGTTTAGGTGGGCATTTGTTCTGGAGGAACGCGGAGCATTCCTCGGTCAAAGCTACAGTCTCTACAGTATCGACTGACTTCTTACGTAAAAGAATTTCACGCATAAACTTCAAGTAAGAGGGTACCTTTAATAAGAGGTCTGCGAATGAAACATTCACCTTAAGATCGCGTACAATGTCAGCGAACCGAGCAAATTCCTTCTCGACCTTAGCCTTCTTCAACCGACTGGAACGTCAGGTGATCCACGTTGCATATCCTTGACAATCGCGTTGTTAATCACCAGCTTGCTTAACCCCTTCGATCGAGCTTGTCGCTCATTAGGACCCATTGATTGAGTATCGATGTCACTCGATCGATCATTCTTGGAACTCAAACTGCTCGATCGAGCAGCATCGTCAGTCAAAGTACTCGATCGAGGAACAACACCTTCTCGATCGAGCTTCTGTCTTTCTGATTCACTCGATCGAGGAACAACAACCTCTCGATCGAGTGAATTCTCCTTTAAATCATTCGATCGAGTAGAATAAACTGTGGGAATATATCCGTATACATCCCTTCAATCTTAAAGGATTATAATGAAATTACGATTTATATGATTAACGGGTCATAAACGAAATTGCATAATAAACAAAGGGATTAGGAATAACCTTTAGTCCTCGTAAATTCGGCCTAAGAACAGATATCAAAGCAGATATCCTCCTAATCGTCTCACCCAAGATTGATCGAGAAATGCCCTTGTATTTGCTAGAAAATTAGAGAGAAAAAGAGTCTGTATCTTTTATTTTTTTAGATGTGAAATTGATGATGAATCATTAGAGAGTTAGAATGAATAAAAAACTCCTCCATTTATTCCCTAGGTCACGGCACACTAAGGGGAAAAATAAGGGTTATTTTTCTTTTATTTTGTTACCATTTTGACCGAAATTCCAAAGAGTAATCTGGACTCTTTTTCGGCTAAATTCGCTTCCATTTAATATAATGTTATACATATTATATTTGTCTAATATGTTGTCATACATTAATAAGGTCCATTACAACATTTTGCAGTGGATATATTAATATAACAATTATTATGACAATCGTATAATATATACTTCAATTTATAAATATCGGTATATTTATAATCCTGCTAATTAAATATAACGGTTTATGTTTAATTACGAATTAACATTTGAATTCGTTTAAGCTCACATTATATACTACAACTAAATATAACATTTTATATTTAATTACGAATTACAGTTAATTCGTCTTATCTAACATTATTTAATCGTTATTAAATAATTATATCATCATCACATTGACTAACCTTTTAGTCAAAAACACCGACTAACCTTTTAGTCATTTAATAAGGCATCAATATGATTATTTTCTCAAATAATCACATCTCTCAATCACATCCTTTAGGTGTGACTTTTAGGGACCAATTGATCACCGCCATCTGTATGACAATAACGTCAAACTTATCTAGCCAGCCAACCGTTATCGATAAATGTTAATCAACTGATTATTATACAAAGTGTATCCTGTGAACCTACATCGATTTATTTATGTTATTGTACTAACTGTGGAGGACACTGGCTCCAACAACTTATACCGCTAACGGTGAGATGCAAGCCCTAGTGAGCGTATTCGGTTGCCTAAGAGTGTCTTCCCCGAGTCTTTGTATAATATGATGGATTCGGATTTGTACTTCATATGCTCTTATCCTTATATATTGAATTGCCTATTTATCCTTATCGTATTTCACATGTATATTCATATATGCATGCTTCCACTTTCGTATTTCCTTTTTGTACGTTTAATGTGATATGGCTGGGAGAACCCGGAGCTACTCCCCACTGATTGTGGCGTTCATGTTTTTCATGGATGAACAGGTTGCTTGCTTGGATGGCTTTTTGCTTGATATTTTGGGTTCGGGTGTGAGCTAGCGGGCGTTGTCCCTGGATGAAACACCTCTAGACGTTATTTAGCTTGTCTGCTAATCACTTTTACTTTGATAACATTTGGAGAGACTACGTCTCTTGTTGTAGTATATTTCGTACTTTGGTTTCTAATATTTGACACTCCTCGTATACTTCTTCTTGCATGTATAAAAGTTTTAAAAACTTCATATTTCCGCTATATAATTCACATGCTTGTATGTGTTATATTTCCGCATTCGCGAGGGTTGTCACATGTGTCGCTTCGCAGTTTTGCAAATTTGATTAATGAAACAATGTTTGGACTTGTGCAGTTAAGCAGAGGACTTGCACTGTTGGACCATACTTGAAGAATATCATTTGAGAAGCATACTTGAATAACTTGAAGAATATCATTTGAGAAGCATACTTGAAGATATTTTTTATTTGACAGTAGCATGTATAACCATTTTATGACTTTTTTATTTGAAATTTTGTATTTGGACTTTTTATTTGAACTTTTATTGTTGAACTTTTTTATTTTATAGAATTTCGACTTGTGAAGCCTTCAAAAATCACTTGATAATGGACTCACTAGAGTCCACTTGAAAAATGGTCCTCTTATTCGTGTGATCTTGTTTTAATTTTGGCACATCCTATGACCATGTTTGGACTCGAATATTACGTATTTCATGCACGTAGGAGGTTTTTTCATGCACATAGACTAATTTTTAATGCATGTAAAAGGCAATTATTTGAGGAACTTGAGAAATAGGATTAGTTTATGTAGGGAACAATTAACTAAAAGAGATTAATTGATGAAGCTTGGGCTATATTAACACACAAACTGTTTGACTATTTGATTTGTGCCACGAAAATGTTTGGATTGATGGCATGAATAGAGAAGGTGGTGGGGCGGCAGGGATTATGAAGTGATGGGGCGGAGATTGTTGACTTCGCAGCAATGCACGCGCTTGACGATGAGAGTATTAGTATTGGACCAGTCATAATTTTGTTGGAGTAGGTGTCCTCCACAAAAGTGCGCCACATAATAAATCTTATTATGGAATATAATTGGGATATTTATTGACTATATATATATGATTAGTCAGTTGATTAACGTAAATCAATAACGGTTGGCTGACTAGAGTTTGACATTATTGTCGTTTGACGGCGGTGATCAACTGATCCCTTTCGGTCACACCTAAAGGATGAAATCCAAATAGTAACTAATTATTTGTATACGATAAAGTTAATTAGTACATTACATATATTCGATATGTACGAGAGTTAATTATTAGAAAATGAGTTGAGAACTCAAATTCGATTAAGCTTATTTTTCAATTGTGCGATAATTGACTAATAAATTTATATCTTATTTTAATACGATTAAATAAGATTTAACTTAGTAATTAATCGTTAAATTACTAAATTAGTTGAGGTTTTGAGATAGGGGTAATTAGTTAATTATATTTACAAGGAGTTGTAAAATAAATTAACTAAGCATTGTGGGACCCATTATATATTGATATAATGGTAAAATATTACTTAAAATGTTCAGTACATATTATTTATTTAATTGAGTCATATAATTGTTATATGATCAAATTAACACTTAATTATACAAGATAATTAACCATATGATCAATAAGTATTTGTAAGACAAATATCAAAAATCAAAATGGACCAAACTAAGGCCATTGTGGCCGGTTGGCTTGTAGTTACAAGGTGATGATTTTTGTTCATGTTTACACTCCTTAGTTACCTTATGAAAGTGACATAAGAAGTAGTAAACAATCATCACTTGTTCTACAACACTCCACTCTAATGCATGTGATCAAATTATGCAAAATAAGAGTCCTTATTTGGACAATTTGGACCGGCCAAATGGCCTATAAAATGAGCATGTGTGTTCATTTTATACTTACTTCATTTTGTGCTTTGTTTTCCTACTTCTCTCAAAACCTCATATTCTTATGAAAACTCTCAAACACTAATATTTACTAAGTATTACTAGTGTAGTAATATAGTCATAATATTAGTAGAATAATATCTATCTTATTATCTAGTTAATAATAAGGGGAGATTATTTGGGTTAATCTTGGTGCAACTTAGAGGAGATCTTCTATTTTGGGGATTATTTGTATTCATCCATATTATTAGCTCAAGAACAACAAGAAGGAGTTCTTGTTGTGCCCTTATATTTTCCATATCAATGTGAGGCAATTTCTTCTCTTATATAAATGTCTTTATATTTGCATGCATGTTACATAGATCATTATAAACTAAATTAAAAAGTAATTTAGTAAATAATTAGAGGAGTCTAATTAAGGTCTAGGGACTTTCAATTGGTATCAGAGCTAGCTTGTAGCATGCATGTTCATTTTGGACATTTTTATTAAAGTTATAAGATAACTAATAAATCAAAGATTTTGAGTTAAAATACGATTATGACGAAATATTTTGGTGCATGTATACCTACTGACCTCAAAATGTTTGTGGTAAAATTTCGTGATTTTAGGGATTAATTTGCTATTTATTTTGATTTTTGGCGGTTTAAACTGAGTTAACATGCATTTTATGAGTTAAAAGTTAACTAAAAAAAGTTTCATGTTGATTCTGGCCATGAAATTTTAATATGATCTCACATGAATTTCTTAAATATTGTATGTAAAATTTCGTGAATTTTACTTATGTATTGCATGTTCATTGATTTTTATACGATAAAAGTCGATAATATGAGATTATAATGTTCATAAAATTGAAACGTCCATTTATGGTCTTGAAAATTTTTTGTACATTTTAAATTCTGATGTTGATACTCTTGGTGAAATTTCATAATTTTTTTCACTGTTTTACTATATCTAATGTTTTTATTTGATAAAACCATTAAATACAAAGCTATTTGTTCATAAAATTAATTTAAATTTTTTGAGCAAATGTTTTTTATTTTTATAGTTCCTGGAAATTTTCCAGAATGTACAAAATTTTTGGTTTCAATTTTTATGATGTTTATATTTTATTTTTGTTTTATTTCATAATTGTTATGATTAAACCGTAATATTTAGCAAATGAAATCAAATCAATCTAATTAATGACCAACAAAAATTAGTAGTGACTAATTTTGAGTTCTAAATCAGTTTAGTTAATTAGTTTGAATTTAAATGCGATTTAAATGTTGATAGTGATTTTTAATGGTTAAAAATCAATAAATCCCGGAAAAATCGAGCTACAATGAGCATGAATTGAATCTAGGACGATTTTGGCATGAATTTTGCAGCAATTTATTTAATTTATGGTTGCATGAATGAATGTCATTTATTTAATAATTTATGCAAATTTTGTACCTAGTATGGCCTAGTTGTTTTTATCGTTATTACCCGTAATGTAAGGGAATATCGGTATGGTTGTAATTTTATTGCGATCTCGTATCGCCGGTTTGTATAATTTAATAATTTTATTTTATAGAATAAATGTATAATAGGAATTTGTATATTTGTACATTTGTAATTATTTTTATGAAGACCGGTGACTCCCTCAAGACGATGCCATTTTGGAATGTGTTCCAAGTGAAGAGGCAAGAGACCAAGGAGTTGGTTTCCGAATTTGTAACTATCTAGTCAATTTTGATTAGCTAGGTGGCCATACTAGGATTTTATTGTTGCTTGATTGCTTGCTTTTTTCCGCTCATGCCAAAATCGTCACACATGCAGTTTATTTACCGTTATTGTCAATTCAACGTTATTCACAATTCACCGACTTAGTTCACTTATAGGGAATTAATAAATAAATTGACAAGATCTCTCACATGTTTAAAAATTGAGATTAGCCTTACCAATTAATAACACCTATGAATCCCGTGTTCATTAGGGCTACCACGCTCGTGGGTCCCTTTTGACCTCGGGTAAGTAGGGTGATACGATCACAAGCTAAAATTGGATTGGACTCAACAAGATAAGCGTGATTTGGGAAGAGGAGATGGATTTTAGTTGAAATCCAATCAACCAAGAGTTCTAAGGTAGAATAGAATTAGTCAAAGTAACGACTTCCATTTACTAGATAAAACGTTAGCATGCGCTGACTATTGTTTTATTATTTAAAGATGGGTCTTGGAATCATTTATATAATTTAGTGAGAGGGTCATTATCTGAATGCTTAATTGTTAAAATGTTTTTCAAGTAAATTAACAATGATGTATATATTTCTTTTTGTTTGTAGTGTAGTTACAGATTCGCATAATGTCAGACCCCCCATCATCAATCGGTGCATCCTGGGGTTAAGGATTCATGGTTGAGGTCCGTCATGAAGTGCTGTCCTAAGGATGACGAAGTAGTAACTTCGTGAATGGAATCAACGATCAAGAGCGCCGCGTTATCCGATAACGTGCTTCGCTACTTGGGCGAAGAGCCCCCCACCGAACCCGCGCCAAGATCGTCCGCGGTGGTTCGGGCCGAATATGACCTTTATTTGAAGGTTGCTAATGACGTCAAGAATGTCTTGATTTGGTCAATCTCACCCAAACTCAAACTCCAATTGATTTCTCTCAATGCATATGCGATATTCACGAAGATCACTTCGATGTTTTCGCAAGCCCCTCAAATTCTCCAATATGAGGCGGCTACGAAATTCTTTGACACTAAGCTTCAAAGGGGCCAAAAAGTTGGCCCACACGTGCTCAAAATGGTTGAGCATGCGGACACCTTAGAGCGTCTAGGGTGCAAAATTCCAAAGAATTTGGTGGTGGGTAAAATCCTTCATTCACTCACACCAAAGCTCACCCAATTTAGGGTGAACTATAAAATGAATGGCATGGACAAGAGTTTCCATGAACTCCATGCACTCCTCACCCAAGCTGAGAGAGACATGGAGGCTAGTGGGAGTGAACCCAAGGATGTTCTTTCCATGAAAATGAAGAACATGCACCTTGGGGTAAGGAAGGACAAGGGAAAGGGTAAGACTCTTTTCAAGAAATCCGGCAAGGGAAAGGCAAAGGTCTTTTATAAGGCCAAACCCAAAGTCAACAAACACGCGGAGGAGGATTGCTATTATTGTAATGGCAAAGGGCATTGGAAACGCAATTGCCCCAAGTACTTGAAAGACAAGAAAGACGGTTGTGTGACAACGTCAGGTAAAATTCTTTCATCACTCTATATGATAGATATTAACTTTGCTAGTACATCTTCTTGGGTATTTGATACCGGTTGTGGTTCTCACATTTGTAATCATGTACAGGGGCTGAAGGACGCGCAAGCACTAGCCAAGGGTGACGTGGACCTGCGCATGGGAAATGGAGCTAAGGTAGCCGCAGTTTCCGTGGGCACCTACGTTCTTCTTGTGCCTAATGGTTTAGAGTTGTATTTAAATAATTGCTATTATGTTCCAACTCTTACCAAGAACATTATCTCCATTTCCGTGTTAGACATGGAAGGATTTTCATTTTGTATTAAGAACAACTGTTGTACTTTTGCCTTTTA
>JAIUZE010024938.1:0-23973 GCA_022085475.1 Heliosperma pusillum | reverse complement strand
AGATCATTACGGGTATGTTCTCAATCTTAGAGCAACCGTGTCTTATTTTATTTGATACCGGTGCTTCAATGTCATTTGTGTCATCGACCTATGCTAATAAGTTATCTATCAAGCCTATATCTAGTGAGGATACTCCCATATCCTTACCTTCCGGTGATATTATCTCTTGTTCAACCCTTTATCCAAATGTACCTATATCTATTTCGGGTTCTATCTTTCCCGCGAATCTCCTTAAATTTCCTCTAGGAGAGTTTGATATTATTTTAGGTATAATTTGGTTAGCTATGTATAAATGCTAGGTTCGAGTGTCGTGATCAAAGATTTTCTTAAAGAGTCCTTTAGGTGTTAGAATAACCTATAAGGGATCTCATCCCCGTAAAGGTGTGTCTTTAATTTCCGCTTTGAAGTTGGTAAGTATGGTTAGAAAAGGTCATCAAGCATTCTTGTGTGTTGTGACTTCTTCGAATACCTCTTTGCCAAGTATTGAAGATGTGCCTATTGTTCGAGAATTCGTCGATGTTTCTCCTGAAGATTTGCCCGGGATTCCTCCCGAGCGTGATGTTGAATTCTCTATCGATCTTGTTCCTGGTTCTGGTCCAATTGCCAAAGCTCCTTATCGTATGGCTCCTTCTGAATTGAAAGAGTTAAGAAAGCAGTTGGATGATATGATTGAAAAGGGTTTTATTCGACCAAGTGCCTCTCCTTGGGGTGCTCCCGTTCTTTTTGTGAAGAAGAAGGATGGTTCTATGAGATTGTGTATTGATTACCGAGAATTGAATCGGATTACAATCAAAAATAGGTATCCTTTACCGAGAATTAAAGATTTGTTTGATCAATTAAAGGGTGCTTCTACTTTTTCGAAGATTGATTTGATATCGGGTTATCATCAAATTCTGGTTAGAGATGTTGATATTCCGAAGACCGCTTTTAGTACGAGGTATGGCCATTATGAGTTTAAGGTAATGCCATTTGGATTGACGAATTCTCCCGCTATCGTTATGGATCAGATGAACCGCACATTTAGTGAGTATCTTGACAAGTGTGTGGTGGTATTCATTGATGATATTCTTATTTTCTCCAAGTCCGAAGATGAGCATGCTATTCATTTGAGGATTATTTTGGGTGTTCTACGTCGTCAGAAGTGGTATGCTAAGTTTTCTAAGTGTGAATTCTGGTTACCTAAAGTGTCCTTTCTTGGGCATGTGATTTCTAAAGAGGGTGTAATGGTGGATCCTTCTAAAATTGAGGCCGTTGTTGATTGGAAGAGTCCGACTGATATTAGAGAGATTCGAAGTTTCCTTGGGTTAGCTGGTTATTACCGAAGGTTTGTCAAGGATTTCTCTAAGCTTGCTAGGCCTATGACTCAGTTATTGAAGAAGGAAACCAAATTCCTTTGGAATGAAGCTTGTGAAGCAGCGTTTCAAGAGTTAAAGAAGAGGTTAACTACCGCTCCGGTGTTGACTTTGCCTGAAGATGGAGTAGACTTTGATGTCTATTGTGATGCTTCTAAAATGGGATTAGGTTGTGTTCTTATGCAAAATCGGAAGGTGGTGGCTTATGCTTCTAGACAGTTGAGAGTTCATGAAATGAACTATCCTACTCATGATCTAGAATTGGCCGATGTTGTTCATGCTCTGAAAGTGTGGAGACATTATTTAATTGGAGTTCATTGTCGTATCTTCACCGATCACAAGAGTTTGAAGTACATATTTACTCAAAAAGAGTTGAATATTAGCCAAAGAAGATGGTTGGAATTGGTGAACGATTTATGATTTGAGTTGCTTAATCATAAGGAAAAGGCTAATGTTGGTTGCGATGCTCTTTGTGACACCCTCAAATTTCCGGAAAGAAAAAAAAATAATTTAAATACATAACCAAGGGTGTCATAAATAAAAAGGGTCATTACAAAACGGAAATAATATTCTAAAAAGAATTATACAAGACGGGAGACATATCTCCCGTATAAATACGGAAATGAAGGAGTGTATAATAATATACAATCTAAGAACCGAATATAGGTCCAAGGTTAGCTCTCGCTCGCTAGCTCGTCAATGTACCCAATGGATGCATTCACCACCTGTTCGACCGCATTAAATATAAACACGGAAGCCACAGTCAGTGGGGAGTAACGCCGAGTCCTCCCAGCCACGAAATGTCGAGTTTAATGAAACATGAATAACATAAAAGCAATGTATATGGAAAATACAAAACTTAAACATATATGATATGCTTTTCATGTTATGAAACAGATAACTAACAAATAACCTAGCATGTGAAAGCTATCATGTGAAACCGATAATAAACTATAACTCGAGGTAGGGAAGCTGTATGCTAGCTCAGAGGTTCCTCTCAGAAACATGGCCGTGATACACTCAAACCCTAATCAACACGTAATCATGTGAATCAGTTAACAATCGGTAATCCAAACTCTATCAATCCCTTCTATCATCCCTATACCAGGCTTTCACAACTCACAACCGTTCTAATACCCTCATAGAATCATCCATACCTTAATCCCAAAATATTCCTCCCAAACACATTCCTACATTTCCCTCTCACCGGTCCACTATCCTCACTGTTCTTTCACTCTCTTCTATCCCAACCAGTTCCTTCAACGCCCTCCGTACTTACCTACGTCCTTCTCCTACCCATCGTCTTAGCCACCTCGTCTTCCTCCGCCGCAACGTTCCCCTTACTCCTTCCCTCGAACGCTGAGTCACCCCTTCCCCCCTCCCCTCTATCACTTACCTCACCGCCGTACGTCCAGCAGAGATGGCTATACTTAACTGCCCCCTTTCCCAAGAGCGGAACTTCTTAGGATTCATTTTCCCTGCCCCGCTTGTGTGATAAATGATCCCCCCCGGCACGGGCCCGACAAAAGCTTTTAAACCATGACCTATATACTCGTTAAAGATAGTACGGGCCTATCAATGTCGTGGTCCAAGCTACTCATTTAGAATTAGCATGGTCAAGACGCCATATACTCATCATTCTCTATGGGTACTTAGTCAACACGACACCAACCATATAATAAAACAGTCACGGGAAAAACATCCTATCATGTGACTAATTGCATATCAATAATAATCAAATATCATATCGCCTCATATCTACTAAGGCTAATTCCTAATTAAATACAACCTCACTTGAAGACAAATCCCCGACCCTAGTCCCGCGACGGGTCATCAGTCAAATCGGGGCTGACTAGATCTTAGTTTGACAAAACCCGTTGGATCAAACCGGCTAGAAGCAGAGTCTTTATCACATAGACATAAAATCAACATATTCATTACATGTTATTTTATTACTACTTCTAACATGTGAATTATCATATTATACCCAAAAACCCGCTTGACTTAAATGATAACCAATTAAACTACGACCTCGTCTTATAATTTCTAACATGTGAGAAATAATAATTTAATGAAAAAACCTTTTTAATTAAATATTTTACTTATTAATATTTCCCGCTTGCTAATTATTACAAACCGCGATAAAAATGACGATCACTCAAAAACCGTCACAAGTCCCAAAGTGGGACCCACGGGCTGAGTTGGGCCGGACCCACATGGGCCCTGGATGGGCCCCACGGCCTGTTTTGACAAAAATGGACTGTTTTGCTTTAATTTTCTAAAACCGATTTCTAATATTTTCCCGCATGCTTAACATAATTAAAACCCGTCAAAACAACAATTAAACATTCAAACATCGACACAACCCAAAGACCAAAACCCGGACCCACCATGGACCAACCCAGACCGGGTCTGAACCGGCCTGGACCGGTCTGGTTTGGTCCGGTTCAGCAGCCACCATAACCGGCCACTTCCACGGCCAACACCACCACCCATACAACTTAATTCTAACATGATTTTTCATTAACAACAACCATTTTAACAACCAATTTAACCATCAATCATACCAAAAATCATTATTATGAAAAATCATCAAAATTCATCAAGAACACTAAACATATTAAAATTTCCTAGACAACATAAAAAAAATCATAACTTGTTAAAATCATCAAAATTCATACAACATCATAAAAATCATAACTTAGGAAAATCATCAAAATTCATCAAGAACATTAAACATATTATAAATTCATACAAAATCATAAAAATCATAACTTATGGAAAATCATCAAAATTCATCAAAATCATTAAACATATTATAAATTCATACAAAATCATAAAAATCATAACTTATCATGTTACTACTAAAACTCCCTAAATCATAATAATATGAACCAAAATAAAAGATGAACCAAAATCAAAAGAAACAAAACCAAAGACTATGTTACTAACTAAAATCATAAATAACCATAACATGAACCAAAACTAAAACTATGTGACATTAATTCGTCGAGTAAATCGGAATTGTTACCTTAGCTAGCCAAAACAATTAGCACCAAAATAATAATAAGAAGTATATAATAAGAAACCCTCCTACTAATCTTCACCCAAAATATACGAGTCTCCAAACTCGTCTTCCAAAATCTTCCCCTTAAGAAAGAACAAGAAAAACATTAGTTGAAACAAAAATATTGAAATTTCCCATAATAAAAGTGTTGAAAAGATCGTGACGGAATTGAAATATAACCGTACTGAGATGAGGAGCGAAGAGGAGAGTCTAGAAATATAAATTAGGATGGATTTAATTAAGAAACGAAGATTTTATGAAGGTTTTGCTCAAGAACGATGAAGAACAATTGATGAACGACGAAGAACACGACGAACGATTAAAGAAAGTGATGTTTTGATCTTTATTTGATTTATTGTAAAATGAAAAGTTGTTTGTGAGTAAGGAGGAGTGGGTTGAGCCGTGTAGTTATAGGCAAATAAGGATGTCGAGTTTTGAAATTGTTGTTACGTAATTGACTAGCGTTTAATAATTATTTTACGGTAATTGATTAAATATAATTAACGATTAAGTTAATTACAACAAATATCTAGATATTATGATTATTGTATCAAAAGAAATGAAAATATCAAGGGCTATTAGAGAGCAAATTGAGCCGTGTGGTATGGTGAGAAATCGTCTGATTTTGAGCGATTTGCGTAATCTTCGTTGACGGATCGATAAAGTTAATAAATATCTAGATATTTTGATTAGTTTAATCAAAATAAATAAAATATCTAATGGTGAGTGGAAAGCGATGACACGCGCGTGTGACTCATGCCAAAGTCGAGTTTCGATTTTGTTTCGCGCTTTACGATGAGTCGGGAATAGTTAAATGACGTTCGGTTAAAACCGTAAACGTTATTCTGTAAATTCCGAATAAATTCAAAATAATTATATTAAATTATGATAAATCTTAATAAATCTAAATAAAAATAAATCAAAAATATTATTTTTTTAAATAAACTTTCGGTCTTCATACTTATGAGACGAGTCGGGAAAAAGTCAACGGAAGTCAAAGTTGACTGAAAAGTCGAGAAAAGTCGAAGATGACTTAAAAGTCAAGAAAAGTTTAGGACGACTTAAAAGTCAAGAAAAAGTCAATGACGACTTTAAAAAAGTCAAGGAAAAGTCAAAGACGACTTAAAAGTCAAGAAAAGTCAAAGATGACTAAAAACGGTCTTTTCATGGAATCCCTCAAAAATTCCAAATACGAACGCGGAATTTCAAAATAAGACTCGGAACAAAAATTCATATTTTAAAAACTTAAGTTCTACTGAAAAGTGTTAGTAAATATTTTTACTAGAAAAATTGGCCTTTTTCGGGTTGTTACAGAACCGGCCTGGATCGGCCTGAACTGGGCTGAACCGGCCTGGTTTGGGTCGGTTTTCAGCCACCCTAAACAGCCACCATACACGGCCAAAACAAATCAGCAATCCAAATTTATTTCTAACATGTTTTAATTAACAACATCCATTTTTAACAACCAATTCAACCATCATTCATACTAAAATTATAATTATGAACAAATCATCCAAATATGTCAAGAACACTAAACATGTTAAGAATTCCATACAACATAATAATAATAACTATTTATCATGTTACTACTTACACCGTAAATAACAATAACATGAACAAAAACAAAAGTATGTAACATTAATTCGTCGAGTAACTCGGAATCGTTACCTTAGCTAGCACAAAATCAAGTAGCACCAAAAATAAGAACTAAGAAACCCGTCTACTAATCTTCTTCTAAAATATACGAGTCACCAAACTCGTCTTCATAATCTTCCCTTATAAGAAATGACAAGAATAACATTATTAGAATTAAAACTTGATTTCAACAATTAAAGTGTTGAAAACGATTTTGTCGGAATTGAAAATAAAACGTACGTGGAGATGGAGAGCGGAGAGGAGACTCTAGACATATAAGTTAGGACGGATTTGAACAAGTAACGAAGGTTTTGTGACGATTTTGCTCAAGAACGATCAAGAACGCTCAAGAACACCAAGAACGATTTTGATTATATTAAAGAAGGTATTAATTAGATATTAAGTTGATTTAATGTAAAATGAAAAGATAAGTAGTGAATAAGAGTGGAGTGGGTGCCGTGTAAATATAGGGAAATAATGAGTCGGGTTTTGAAATTGTTGTTACGGGATTGACTCGGGTTTTATAATCATATTATGGTAATTGTTTAGATATTATTACTTATTAAGTTAATTTAATCAAATATCTAGATATTATTTAGATATTATGTTATTGTAATCAAAAGAAAGAAAATATCTAGTCCTAAGAGGAGGGGAGGAGCCGTGTGGAAGTAAGGAGAAATCGGGTCAGTTTTTAAGCGATTTGCGTAATTTAAGTTGACGGATCGATAAAGTTACAAATATCTTAGATATTCGTATTAGTTTAATCAAAAGAATTAAAAGATCTAAAGTGAGTGGAAAAAGATGACATTGGGCGGGTGACTCATGCCAAAGTCGGGTTTCGGGTTTGTTTCGGGATTTAAGTTGACTCGGGAATAGTTAAATGACGTTCGGGGTTAAACCGTAAAACCTTCTCTTTAATTCCGAATAAATTCAAAATAATTATATTAAATTATCATAAATTCAAATAAATCTTAAAAAATTAAAATAAATTAAATTTATTATTTTTCAAATATAATTTCCGTCTTCCAAATTACGGGTTGTTACAATCTCTACTTTGGAAAAGAATTCCACTCTAGTCAATGATTTTGATCAGGAATCGTCAACTATCGTTATAGTCCAAACATGCATAGACACAATGTTTTAAAAGCACAATTTCTTTTATCCAATTATCATCTTTTAATTAACCTACATGGCTACCCTACACCCTAGAAAGACGACTACTCACTCATGGCGATGTTTATATCTAAGATGACGTTAATAATGAAAACTAGGATAGACATGTTTATTTGATTTTGGCAATATTTTAAGACTCTTTTTATGGCGATAATAACGACGCTAAATTGACAATCTAATGAAATGAAATGACGATTATTACGATACTAAAATGAATCTAAGATAACATGGATGGAAAATAACAATCAAATAGAAAAAATAAAGACATTAAACAAAAGATAAAATAGGAATACATAGATGACGATCAATGACGATAATGACAACAATAATAGAAATTCCTTGCATAGAAAAGTCGTTCGTTGAATTACAATACTTGTACCAAATGAAGTAGATTACAAAGATGAAATTCTTATTGATCTAAGCTAAGAATTTGATGTAGAAAATACAGAAATAAACTAAGAAACTAAAGATGAAAAGAAGAAGAAAATGATCTAGACAAGAGAAGAGAGGCTAGGTTTCTCTTCTCTTAATCTAGGTTTTCTGATCTAAAGAGAAGTGTATAGAAAGAAGTGAAGTATGGAAGGTACATCTCATTGTGGTGGCTGAGGCTCTCTTTATATAGCATTAGGGTTTCGTGGGGGAGGGGTCATGCATTCATCACATAGGACAAAAATGAGGAAGTCGAAGCAAAAGTGCGGATCAGCAGGGATCCCCGATCGGGTACACCACTTACCCGATCGGGTAAGTTGTAATCTGGATCAATTGACTTCTGTTTCATCTTCCCTTGCATATGACTTGACTTCCATAATCCCCCTTGACCTCTTGAGTCGGGTTTGTTGATAGGGTTTGATGTAAAACGATGATTACTTCGCCTAACTGATCGATCTTCTAACAACTGCGAAACTGTCTTTGCTTCTTCTTTCTTTTGAATCAGTGAACCTTCTTGAAATGCCTTTTACTTGGTCAAGCTTGCTTCTTCAAATCGTCGGGTTCTAGGCAAATGCTCGGGAATATAGAAAAAGGGCGTAGAAACGTCACTTTCCCTACAAAACAGGTTAGAACATAGGAATTCGCCTAGAAGACGATATTAGCTCATAAAATGGCTTAACAAAGCACAAATGACATACAAAACCGAGCTAAATTGGGGGGTTAAATCAATAAAAATATTCACTATCAAACTCACCCAATCTAAAACCTTTGCTTGTCCTCAAGCAAACATACAAACATACCATGACAATGGTGCAAGCATTGGCTACTACCACCATCCAGAACAAATCTCAACGTAAACTTTTGGGAAACATAATGAATCATACCCAAACAACGTGGGCAGAATGATACATAAACATGGCTGAGATTTTACATAACGCCGCACGCACAAAGAATTTTCACTTAGATTTTCGGCTCTTGCAATGATCTTTTGACAATGGACTCTTACGGCACACTCGAACACTCATTGTATGTAAAAGGTTATTTCTTTATGTGTAAATGTTTTTGAGACACTCACCTATCTACGACTTATGAAAATGTGTCCGCAGTCTAATATGGTAAACAATTCAAAACACAAGTCAAAGATCACAATGCACATAGAAAAGAAGCCGAAAAGATAAGAAGAAGGCTTTGGGAAATGGGTGACAGGTGGACAAACAGTTATGGTCATGTGGAGGTTGGAATGAGCTAGCAACTGACCAATGATAAATGAATACTCAAACCAAACTTTCGATTAATTCCCAAAAGACGAAAAACAAAGCCAGAAGGAACGGGTTGGCTTAATACACACGAAACACAAGAGTGAACTCCTTCTAACATTGAATTGACATTTTGAGGAGATACTCACAACTTCTTCTTTTATTTCTTTTTTCTTTTTTTCTTTCTTTTTCAATTTTTTCTATTTCATTTTTTTTCTCAATTTTTTCTTTTGAACATAACATCACTTTTTGAACATTTTGGTTCTCCCAAATTCACTTTGACATAAAAGAATAAATCTTCTCAAAAGAGCACCCATACACCATAGTCTAGCTACTAGCTCAAAAGGTAGGCAGTTTTTATGTGTAGCTATTATTTTGTGAAACATTCGTATGAAGGGGCTAATTTTGAGGGGTAATTCAAAGTGAAAAAGGCTTCAAATCTTAGTGAATCATGAATGCAATGCTTATAGGAATGAAATGAGAACCATACTTATGCGTTTTGACATGACACACATCACAAGGAGAATTACACACACTTAGATGAGACTGGGTATAGATGTACCAGTCTAAGGAGGTTCTACCTTACAATATATTTAACTTGCCAAATGTCAAGATCAAGCGTACTCATCTATAGATTCATTCCATGCCTACTGTGTACAAGACTTCCCCATGTATGCACAATTCAATGAATATTGAATCATTATCCTTTGAAAGCTCTAAGTTTGGGAAATGTAACATGATAGCATAGTAAACAAGCAAGCAAAGCATGAAAAGCATTCAATTATGTTCGAAATTTTAAAATTTTCTCTTATTCAAAATTTGAAAAATATAAACAACTAAAATGCAAAATGGGAAAATGCAATCCCTCCCCCAAGCTAAACATCACATTGTCCTCAATGTGAGCACAAAGACTAAATATGCAACGAGATGCTCAATGGGAAGAAGGGTAAAAAGGGAAAAAAAATGAAAAGAGAGTGAAGCTTACTAGTCAGCGCGGACTCCCCCAAGCTAGTCTTTTGGACTTGACAAGGAAGGTCTTTATAGATTCTTCAAAAACTCTTTCATCTGCAAAGAAATCTAACAAAACAACGAAAACGGGAAAGCGAAAATAAAATGCAAAAAGAAAGGGAAACACGGGTTGCCTCCCGAGAAGCGCTGGTTTAACGTCCTGCTCGACGGATTTTTCTATGAAATCATCTGGTTAGGGATTGACGCTCGATATAGACAATATCTAAGCATCCGATCATGGAATTGCTATAGTAGAGTTTTAATCTATGTCCATTGACCTTGAATTTTTCACCATTACTAGCCATTATTTCCACATAACCGTATTTGCTTACATATGTGACAGTGAATGGTCCAGACCATCGTGATCGAAGTTTCCTGGAAAAATTTTCAAACGGGAGTTGAAAAGAAGTAATTGGTCACCGACATTAAATTCTTTTCTGATTATCCTTTTGTCGTGCCAACGCTTCGATTTCTCTTTATAGATCCTAGAATTCTCGTAAGCTTGCAAACGAAACTCTTTTAGCTCATTCAGTTGCAAAAGTCGTCTATCAGCACTAAGCTTAGTGTCTAAGTTGAGTTCGTTGATAGCCCCGTGAGCTTTGTACTCTAACTCGACAGGGAGATGACAGGCCTTTCCATAAACCAATCGATAGGGAGATGTTACAATCGGGGTTTTGAAAGCTGTGCGATAAGCCCATAAGGTGTCATCGAGCTTATTACTTCAATCTGTTCTAGATATTGAGACTACTTTTTGCAGAATTGTTTTTAGCTCTATGTTCGAGACTTCTACTTGACCACTGGTCTGAGGGTGGTAGGCTAAACCTCGTCTGTGATACACACCATATTTAGCAAGCAGAGTGTCTAACTGCTTTTCTCCGAAATGAGTTCCTCGATCACTTATCACAGCTCTGGGTACACCAAAACGCGGAAAGATGATCTTCTTAAATAGCCGAATCACAGCTCTAGCATCATTGGTGGGGGTGGCAATTGCTTCTACCCACTTTGAAACATAGTCGACAGCGACTAAAATGTAACGATTTCCATTTGAAGAAGGGAATGGTCCTTGATAGTCAATACCCCAGACATCGAATATCTCGACTTCTAATATGCCGTTTTGAGACATTTCATGTCTTTTGGATATTTGACCCATTCGTTGACAAGCATCACAAGCCATAACAAAGTCTTTCGAATCCTTAAACATCGAGGGCCTGAAAAACCCGGATTGTAAGACTTTGGCTACGGTCTTGGACGGACCATGATAACCACCATAAGCAGATGAGTGGCATCCTTCTAAGACTACTTTTACTTCCCACTGGGGGATAAATCGTCGATACAGACCATCTGAGCACTGCTTGAAAAGATAGGGGTCATCCCAAACAAAAAAGTTTGCATCATGCAAAAATCGCTTTCTTTGGTTATAAGAAAGATCAGAGGGTAGCTGGCGACTGACAAGGAAATTGGCAATATCAGCATACCAAGGAGAAGAGTCCGCAATTGTCATTAATGAATCATCAGCGAACGAATCATTAATTGGCGTTGGTAATCCTATTTCAGTTACTCTTATCCTTGAGAGATGGTCAGCAACTACATTCTCTGTTCCTTTCTTATCCCAGATCTCTAAATCAAACTCTTGAAGGAGTAAGATCCATCGGATAAGTCTAGGTTTTGCCTCTTTCTTTGAAAGCAGATATTTCAAGGCAGCATGGGCAGTATAGACAATGACTTTTGATCCTATTAAGTATGGCGAAATTTGTCTAAGGCATAGACACTGGCGAGAAGTTCTTTCTCAGTGGTGGCATAATTGATTTGGGCGGGATCTAGGGTTTTACTAGAATAGTAAATCGCGTGAAGGAACTTTTCCTTTCTTTGCCCTAAAACAACTCCTACGGCATAATCACTCGCATCGCACATTAGTTCAAAGGGCAGATTCCAATAAGGCGACTGGATTATAGGTGCGGTGATCAAAGCACGTTTGATTTTATTAAACGCCTCAAGGCATTCCTTTGTGAAATTGAAAGGTGCATCCTTGAAAAGGAGCTCAGTCAGGGGTTTGGCTATTTTTGAAAAATCTTTTATAAATCGTCGGTAGAAACCGGCGTGGCCAAGGAAACTCCTGATTCCTTTTACATTAACAGGTGGTGGCAGTTGTTCAATAACTTGGATCTTAGCTCGATCCACTTCTATGCCTCTTTCTGAAATGATGTGTCCTAAAACTACACCTTCGTTCACCATGAAGTGACATTTTTCCTAGTTGAGAACAAGGTCGACTTCTTCACAGCGTTTTAGAACTCTGGATAGATTTGTCAAACAATTATCAAATAAAATGCCATAGACGCTAAAGTCGTCCATAAATACTTCCATGATAGATTCAACAAAATCTGAGAAGATACTGGTCATGCAACGCTGAAAACTGGCAGGTGCATTACACAAGCCAAATGGCATTCTGCGATAAGCGAAAGTACCATAGGGACAGGTGAAGGTGGTTTTATCTTGGTCCTTAGGATGGATAGGGATTTGGAAAAATCCTGAGTAACCATCTAGATAGCAGAAATATTTGTGGCAAGCTAACCTCTCTAGCATTTGGTCAATGAAGGGTAGAGGATAGTGATCTTTTCTAGTTGATTGATTCAGCTTTCTGTAGTCAATACACATACGCCATCCCGTCACAATCCTTCTGGGGATGAGTTCATTTTTCTCATTTTTGACTACTGTTGTTCCTCCTTTCTTGGGAACAACTTGAACAGGGCTAACCCATTTAGAGTCTGAGATTGCATAGATTATGCCAGCATCTAGCAATTTCATAACTTCAGTTTTAACTACTTCCTGCGTGTTGGGATTAAGACGGCGTTGACCTTGAACACAAGGTTTTTGGCCTTCTTCTAAGTTGATTCTATGCATGCAGAAGTCTGGGCTTATGCCTGTTAAATCTTCGAATTTGTAACCTATTGCCTTTCTATGCTTTTTCAAGATAGTCAATAGTGAGGTTAACTGATTTTCATCTAGGAGAGCACTCACTATGACTGGGCAATACTCAGATTCATCTAAAAAAGCATATTTTAGATTCGAGGGAAGAGGTTTCAGTTCAGGTTTTTGTACTTCTGCCTTGTCAGGAGTATCAATTAAGCTTATGAACTTTTTAGCTTCTTCTGACGGTATCTCTTTTCCGGTCAGGTCCTTTTTCAGCTCACTGATCTCGAAATTGTCATTCTCAGAGATATCCTCCAACAATAAGATTGCTTCTAAAGGATCCTCAATTATTGATGGATACAGAGATTCATCAATAATTGATTCGACAATATCAATGAAGCAGCAAGGCTCCTCTAGCATGGGGCTTTTCATTGCACTGTTTAGGTTATAGGTGACTTAATCATCACCTACTTCTAATGTCAATTTTCCATTCTTGACATCGATTACTGCTACGGCAGTGCGTAAGAATGGCCTTCCTAAAATAATAGGGATTTGCGAATCTTCAGCCATATCTAGCACGATGAAATCGACGGGAATGAAAAACTTTTCTACTTTGACAGGTACATCTTCTAAAACTCCCATAGGTTGTTTTAAAGAACGGTCTGCCATTTGCAGAGTGATACTGATGCATTTGAGAATTCCATATTCAATTTTTTTCACATATGGAATAGGGCATAACGCTTACACTAGCACCTAGATCGCATAGAGCTTTATCGATTGTGTAGGTGCCTATGGTGCAAGGTATAGAGAAACTACCAGGATCCTTTAACTTAGGAGGGGACTTATTTTGCAACAAAGCACTGCACTAAGCTGTGAATGCTATGATTTCAACATCATCTAAAGTCCTCTTCTTAGTTAAGATATCCTTCATGAATTTTGTGTAAGAAGGGATTTGGGTGATTAATTCAGTGAAGGGAACCGTTACTTGGAGGTTTTTGACTACTTCCATGAATTTGCTAAACTGGGTTTCCTTATGATTTCTCCTCAAACGTTGGGGAAATGGAACTTGGATTTTGATGGGTTCCTTTTTCAGGTTCATCCTTCTTTTCAGGTTTGTTTTCCACTTCCTTAGCGGTGGATTATTGAGATTCTTTTTTGGCTTTTTACTGGTGGTGGCTCAACTATTGTTTCTTTTGGTTGTTGAGGTTCCTTATAAGTGGTACCACTCCTAAGGGTGATAGCATTAGCGGTGTCCCTCGGTTGCTCACCATGAGGTGGGAGTTGGCCTTGTTTTCTTTGGGTGTTAGAGGCAGCCAATTGGGCCATTTGAGTTTCAAGCATCTTGATGGCAGCATTCTGAGCTTGATCACTCTTTTGAAGTTGAGCAAACATTGAATCTTGTTTTTGAACAACTTGGAGAAGCATGGATTCAATTTTGCTCAAGCTTGAGTCATTGTGTTGGCTTTGATTTTGGGGTGGTTGGTGTTGATGTTGGTAAGGTTGATTGAAGTTAGGTTGAAATGGAGGTCTCTAGTTTTGTAAACCAGATGGATTATAGGGCTTCTGTTGATGTGGTATGAATGGTTGTTGAATCTGATGGTGGGGATTTTGAATGTTGGTGCTTTTGTAGGACAAAAAAAGATGGTTCTTTGTGTTCTCGTTATAGAAGTTTGAGAAAGCATTGCCTTGCATGTATGCTTGATAGGCATTGACTTGCTCTAGCGAACTCCTAACTTCTTGAAAACTATGTCCTCCAACCCCACATGTCTCACATACCACTACGTGATTAGTGACGTTAACATGTTCCTTGGATTGGGAAGAGCTTCCTACTTGTTGCTGCAGAAGGGCTAATTGGGCTTCTAGGAGTGCTACTTTACTAGAATCGTCCTGCTTGGTTTTGAGCGGCATAGCACGTGAGTTGCTATACTGAGAGTCGTGAATTGCCATTGACTCGATAGTTGCACTAGCTATTTCTAGATCGATCTGATCGAAACTACCATTTTTAGCGGAGTCGAGGATACGACGCGATTCGCCACAACAACCGTTGTAGAAGGTGATAGCTAAGAACCATGAATCAAGGCTATGATGAGGGCATTCTCTTTGTAATTCTGTGTACCTTTCCCATGCCTCATAAAGGCTTTCATCGCCTCTCTGACGGAATCCAGTGATTTGACTCCGTAAGAGTGCGGTTCGTTCTGGTGGGAAGTACTTTTGATAGAAAGCAAGAGCTAGACCATCCCAGTCGGCTATTCCTAAGGCAACTCAGTCAAGGCTATTGATCCAAAGTTTTGCCTTTCCTGTTAAAGAGAGGGGAAAGAGCATTTCCCTAATATGCTCTTGGGATACTCCAGTCTGTCTAATTGTGGAGCAATAGTCACAGAAGTTTTGAATATGAAGGTTGGGATCTTCTGTGGTATTGCCACCAAATTGACTTCTTTCTATTAAATTGATGAAGGCAGGTTTGATTTCAAAGTTTTGGGCAGTGATTTGGGGTGTAGCAATACCCCTTGGAAGTGTATCTGCAGTTGGTTTGGAATGGTCTGAAAGTCGAATCATTTTCTTTTGTGAAGATGAAGATGGAGTGTTGTTTGAAAGTTGATTGGTTTTTGAGAATGGGGATGAGAATGGATCTTCTTCTCCTCCAAGATTAGATAAAATATCCGAGTATTTCTCACGAATACGGTCTAAACTTGAAGTATCAGAAGCTTTTGAGATTTCGTTGAATAGCTTTCGTCTCCTACGCAGAGTCCTTTCTAGATCGGGGTCTAAAGAGATAGGGGTCCTTAATCTAGAAGATCTGGGCATAAGAGTGAAAAGCTAAGATGAAAAATCAAGAGAGGTCTGAAGGAATTTGGGTTCCTAAAGACTAGATAAAACTAATTGCAATAAAAATCACAAGAAAAAGGAAAACTAAACCGTGCTCCCCAGCAACGGCGCCAAAATTTGACCGGACTTGACTCAAGCCCGATACAAAGATAAATTACCCAGACTAGGCTAATAACAAATTAATGTAATTAGGGAAGTAGGGGTCGATCCTCAGGGAGATGGTGTTTCCTATAGAATGAGAAATGTCTTGCAATTGGGTCTTATCTAACGAGCATCTGGGTTTTGGGGTTTTGAATTCTAAACTAATAAAAAGCATAAATGAAAACAAAGTAAAAGTAAATGAAAATAAAAACAATAAAGCAAGTGATAATTTAACAATGATGAAAGGGATCTAGGGAAGTAGGTTCACACATGTAGATTAACATATTGATGAGATTGAATTTAGAACATGCAAATAATTCATTGTGAGTTCGTAAGAATGATGTGTTCATTACAATCATAGATCAGATGGTCTAGCAGGCTTTTAGGCAATTTACTAGGTCTTAATCTACCATGTCATGCTTTGTCTATTTAATTCACGTATCTCTACCTTGAAAAAGAATATGATTCTAGTCAATGATTGTGATCAGAAATCGTCAACTATCGTTATAGTCCAAACATGCATAGACACAATGTTTTAAAAGCACAATTTCTTTTATCCAATTATCATCTTTTAATTAACCTACATGGCTACCCTACACCCTAGAAAGACGACTACTCACTCATGGCGATGTTTATATCTAAGATGACGTTAATAATGAAAACTAGGATAGACATGTTTATTTGATTTTGGCAATATTTTAAGACTCTTTATATGGCGATAATAACGACGCTAAATTGACAATCTAATGAAATGAAATGACGATTATAACGATACTAAAATGAATCTAAGATAACATGGATGGAAAATAACAATCAAATAAAAAAAATAAAGACATTAAACAAAAGATAAAATAGGAATACCTAGATGACGATCAATGACGATAATGAAACCAATATTAGAAATTCCTTGCATAGAAAAGTCGTTCGTTGAATTACAATACTTGTACCAAATGAAGTAGATTACAAAGATGAAATTCTTATTGATCTAAGCTAAGGATTTGATGTAGAAAATACAGAAATAAACTAAGAAACTAAAGATGAAAAGAAGAAGAAAATGATCTAGACAAGAGAAGAGAGGCTAGGTTCCTCTTCTCTTAATCTAGGTTTTCTAATCTAAAGAGAAGTGTATAGAAAGAAGTGAAGTATGGAGAGGTACATCTCATTGTGGTGGCTGAGGCTCTCTTTATATAGCATTAGGGTTTCGTGGGGGAGGGGTCATGCATTCATCACATAGGACAAAAATGAGGAAGTCGAAGCAAAAGTGCGGATCAGCAGGGATCCCTGATCGGGTACACCACTTACCCGATCGGGTAAGTTGTAATCTGGATCAATTGACTTCCGTTTCATCTTCCCTTGCATATGACTTGACTTCCATCATCCCCCTTGACCTCTTGAGTCGGGTTTGTTGATAGGGTTTGATGTAAAACGATGATTACTTCGCCTAACTGATCGATCTTCTAACAACTGCGAAACTTTCTTTGCTTCTTCTTTCTTTTGAATCAGTGAACCTTCTTGAAATGCCTTTTACTTGGTCAAGCTTGCTTCTTCAAATCGTCGGGTTCTAGGCAAATGCTCGGGAATATAGAAAAAGGGCGTAGAAACGTCATTTTCCCTACAAAACAGGTTATAACATAGGAATTCGCCTAGAAGACGATATAAGCTCATAAAGTGGCTTAACAAAGTACAAATGACATACAAAGCTGAGCTAAATTGGGGGTTAAAATCATACAAATATTCACTTATCAGGTAATTGTGACGGAATTTCCGTCACTAGTCAATATTTGTGACGGAAATTCCGATCCGTCACAAAAGTCATTATTTGTGACGGAAATTCCGTCACAAATATTGATTTATGTTGACCAGAAAAGTCTGTTGGTCAACGAAAGTCAATATATGTGACGGAAGTTCCGTCACAAAAGTCATTATTTGTGACGGAATTCCGTCACAAATATTGACTTTCGTTGACCAGAAGTCAATATTTGTGAGGGAATTTCCGTCACAAATTAACCCAGTAGCTGCACGAAACAGCTGGTTTCTGCCAGCCACAATGCAAAATATGCATTGTTTTACATCGACTAATCCTGCAATAAATAAATTTCATTGTCGACCGCAAGGCGGGAATGTAGACAAAAAACACGTATCAACAGCAAAAATCACAACCAAATCCTCATTTTTATAAACTTAATGGTTCATACAAACAAGCTAGCTATTTCAAGTTTACACAATACATTTAAGTGAAAGGTTTATGGTTCATACAAACAACCTAGCTATTCCTAAACTAATGGCTCTACCTGACCACTAAATCCGTGACCGTCATCGGTGAAGTCATCCCTACGATGTGGTTGAGGGATGCCCGAACACGTGTTGTTGCCCCCGGAAAAATTAAACCTCTCTCTCATGAACGCCTTCATGCGTTCTTGTCTCTCTTGAGTGGCTTGCATATTCATTTGCATTTGACTCATTTGCTCTTTCAATTGCGATATCTCCTGTGAGAACTTAGCAATAACTGACGGTGAGTAAGATGAACCAGAAGGGTGATGCCTACCTCTAGTAGGCTTGAAGAACTGCGAAGCCGCCGATCCCAACCCGAAGAACCTCGATCTATCGTTGTAACCTCCAACCACATCGTTGTACACTTCAAATGGGTCTGGTGGGGCTCTGGTAGGTGTTTGCTGACTCATCTTATGTTGGTACGCCTCCTGAATATCAACAAAAACAAAAAACTAATTATGACTTATATAAAATAAATAATACCAATCTAAGGAAAGAAGAAAAGTAAAAAAAAAATGCATGATAAAACTTACGTTCGTCTCTGATGCTCGGGGGTTAACCCATTCTCCATCCTTCTCTTTCTTCGACTTCTCCATGAGCTGGTACGTGGTGACATTGTCACCCTAAAAAAAGCGATAAAACATAATCATTAAAATAATTTCGGCAATAATTACTGTGCCTCAAACAATAAAAATTAAATAATAATTAAAATACTTACTAATTCCTTAAAAACGATAGCCGAACTCTTCCGGCCAAGAGTGTGGGTTCCCAAAGCTTTCCCGTCTACCCCTCCGACCTTCTGTTTGTCTTATTCACATTTGATTCTTTGACAACGTTTGGATCTTCGTTCCTTTTCTTCACCATCTCCCAATGAGGTCCCGGTAGCCACCACGGCCTCCTCTTTGCTGTAGCGGCGCTACAGACTAACTGGGTAATCCGCCTCTTCACCCGAGGCTCCCACTCACTCCGAAGGTTATACCCTCGGTCATGTGGCCTAATATGTCTTTGTTACACAATCAGCCGTTGTTAGTACATTGAGTAGATTAAAATTTTAAAAAATTAAATTAAATTCGAAGATGAAATTTCTTACCGCAAAATAAGCGAACATCTTGTTTCGCTTCATTAATTTGTGCCAAGGGAAATTTAATTTTGATTAGGTGTGCGACATAGCCTATCACTCCTTTAGTAATTTCTAATCTCATGCTTTACTTTTTCTTGTTTTCAATTATGCAATTTCGATTTCACTTTTAATTAATGTTGTTAATATCTATCACCATAGTTAGACTAAACAGAGTTCTCCTCTTATGTTCTTATCACTTAAGTTTAGTCCTTGTTATTTCTGATTTTAACCTTCATTTTCATTATGGTTATCATCGTTGTAGTTTATAATCTATTCGCTAGACAATCTATCATGTTAGTAGTCTTGAATCTAGTAGTTATAGTTTTGATTTTGTTGTTAATAATGCATAGGTAATTTTGTACTATGGATGGGTTATCATAAAAGTTAAATGATATTCTAGTATTGTTATTTTGATTAAAACATTGCTTAAATTATCTCTAGTTTTTTGCCTAATCCTTATGACAAACTTTGATTAGTGGCCATGATTAAATGTTTGTATGCGTCTTCATCTATTGTAAGAGTGAAAGTCGAGATAGATAGTAGGAGAAATAATGGTTTAACGACCTTGTAAGAATCGAAAGAACGCTAGGATTCGTCATATAGTTAGTAATGATTCGAAAGGACTGTACCATGTGAGACTTGGGTAATTTGAAACTTGTTAGAATCATGATTTACAATACTTGGTAAAATAAGATTATAAGTGAAACCGCATTCCCTAAACCTTTTTCCTTTATTTAATTTATAGCATTTGAATTCACTTTCACTTAATAGTTCAATTGTTTTTTCTATCATAGTTATTTGTATTTACACAATAAATTGATAAACCATCTCAATTAATCGTGCAAGATAAAAGTCAACCATAGCCTTTTACAATATATCTCCCGTCTACCCGAGATCAACCCCTTGCTTCCCTAATACATTCATATGTTATTAGCCTACACTCCAAGGGTAAATTTATCGTTGATTTGGGTACGCGACTAACCCCATCAAATTCCCAAAATGTAGGAACGGAATTTGTCAAGAGCAAAGATCATGCCAGGAACTTCTTTTCTGTTTTTGTGTAATTCTTTTGTGCTTTGATTAAAAGAGTGGAAGCATATTGAAATAAGAAAGTACCCGTTCCAATCCATTTGACCCAAAACCACTCCCAATGCATAGTCATTTCCATTGGTCATGATCTCTAAGGGGAGGTCCCACCTTGGTACTCTAATGATCGGAGCGCTCACCAAATTTTCTTTTAATCGATCAAAGGCTTTTATACATACATCATAAAAAACAAAATCCACATCTTTGTGTAAACGATGACACAAGGGGTTAGCAACCTTTGAAAAATATTTGATGAACCCTCTATAAAAACCGTCATATCCCAAAAACGACCTAATGTCTCGCGTGTTAGGTGGATAAGGCATGTTTTTTATTACGTCAACATTTGCTTTATCCATCTCAACCCCTTCTCGAAACTACATATCCTAGAAATATCCCACTAGTCCCCATAAAGTGATACTTTTCGAAATTCAAAACTAAGTGGGATTCAATGCAACGTTCTAGGACACGAGCTAAGTGGTTTAGACACTTGTCATAGGTATTTCCTTAGACGGTTAAATCTTCAAAGAAAATTTCTATGAAATTCTCAACGAGGTCGGAGAAAAGGTTTAGCATGCATAGTTCTAAGGTTCCGAGGGAATTACATAATCCAAAGGACATCTTCCAATACGCATATGTACCGAAAGGACATGTAAAGTTGTTTTAGATTGGTCTTCTGGCAAAAATGGTATTTAACTACCCATCTAAAAAACAACAGCATGACTTCCACGCAAGCCTCTCAAAGCTTTTGATCTAGGAATGGTTATGGAAATGGTTCTTAAAGGTCACCGCATTGATGGGGCGGTAGTCGATACAAATAAAATCTCCACCCGATTTGAAGGCGAGTAGGGACTATATTTGCACTACTATTTTCCGTTACCGTAACTCTCCCTTTCTTAGGGGCCACATGGGTCAGACTAACCTATTGAGAGTCTGATATCGGAAAGATAGTTCTCATTTCAAGCAATTTTATTACCTCTTCCTTTACAACTTCAGTCATTAGAGGGTTTAACCTCCTTTGTGGTTGACGGACCGTCTTGGCCCCTTTCTCTAGCCAAATAATATGCATGCACGCGCTTGGACTTATACCCTTTAAATCAGCAATATTCCACTCAATCCGCTTCTTGGTGATCCTTGAGCATGGACTCCGAACTTTTCTCTTGCTCTCCTGGCACGTTAATTTTATATATACTTTTCCCCCTCATTTTAGCTATGTTTTACATGTTATTATTCACTATTTATAATAGTTTTATAAGCTAATTGCTTCTTTGGAAGTATTCTCGTGTCTTAATGTCATTTGTAGGAATTGAAACAGTTTTGGGTCGTTTCCACGTAGACCTGTCAAACGGGTCGGGCGGGTCGGGTCCCGGGTCGGGTCAGAATACGGGTCGGGTCATACGGGTCATGGGTCGGGTTAGGGTCAGAATACGGGTCAAGAAATAGTCTCTAACGCCTTTTTTCCGGATTTTTTTATCGAAAATATATTTTTAATAAATGCAAAACGAACTTAAAAATAATATTTTAATCATAATTAATGTTTACATTAACTATATTGACATAATTAATAAAATAAATTGTTTTTAATAATTATTTTATTATTAAAACTGTATAAAAATGATTTTTTTAATTGTGTTTGTAATTTTTTAGTACTAAAAATAATATTTTATTGACCATTTTTTCAAATATAATATATAAATATTAATATTTTAATGAAATTCTTGAGTTACCTTTGACCCAACGGGTCGACAGGGTTGGGTCAGGTTTTGACCCTAAAATAACGGGTCATTTTGGGTTCGGGTCAAACGGGTCACCGGGTCGAAATTTTCGGGTCTTGACCCTAGAAAAACGGGTCGGGTCGGGTTTTCGGGTCGGAATTTGACAGGTCTATTTCCACGTCAGAACCTTGTACTTGGATGAATACCTGCAAGGTGAAGCTATGAGTGACGAGTATATAAGCTTAAGATGGCAGGCTATGAATATTTGGATGTTGAGAGTTGAAAGAAACAAGTTTCAAGTCGTTCCGAGTAAGAATGAAGAAGTTACGACAATGTTCATGTGCTTAAGCAATAACTGTCTCCAACCCATATCGCCAACCCCTATATCTTAGGTTCAACATCAATTTTATTAGGAGATGAAAATAAGGCTCAAAAGTGCTTATCGGCGTCCCCTATCGAGGTTGAAGACCCCGGACCAATAGGGTTGCAGTTGGAAGCAAATATGCAAAGGCATAAGCGATTGGTTTTAAGATGGTTGCGTCCCCAATCGGGAACACCAACCCCGATCGGGGTGGCCTTAATCTTTGTGTTTAGACGCCTCTGTAACACCCCGTAATTTGAAAGACCGAAATTATATTTGAAAAGTAATAAATTTAATTTATTTTAATTTATTACGATTTATTTGAATTTATGATAATTTAATATAATTATTTTGAATTTCTTTGGAATTAAAGAGTAGGTTATACGGTTTAAACCCGAACTTCATTTAACTATTCCCGAGTCAACTTAAGTCCCGAAACAAACCCAAAACCCGACTCCTACAAGTGCCACACGCCCAAGACACCTTTTCCCCTCATTTTAAGGCTTTTGATTACTTTGATTAAACTAATACAAATATCTAAGATATTTGTAACTTTATCGATCTGTCAACTTAAATTCTGCAACAAATCGCTTAAACCCGGACCCGATTTCTTCCTCTTCCTCTTGTCCCTTAGGATTAGATATTTTCATTTCTTTTGATTAAACTAACATAATATCTAATAATATCTAGATATTTACCATAATATATATTTACCCTAATATCTAAGATATTTATAAAACCCGAGTCAATCCCGTAACAACAAGTTCAAAACCCGACTCCCATTAATCCTCTATATTACACGGTCCAAACCCTCCCCTCTTACTCACTAATTATCTTTTCATTTTACATTAAATAAACTTAATATCTACTTAATACCTTCTTTAATATAATCACAATTGTTCTTGGTGTTCTTGATCGTTCTTGAGCAAAATCGTCACAAAACCATCGTTACTTGGCCAAATCCATTCTAAATTATATTTCTAGAGTCTCCTCTCCGCTCTTCATCTCCGTGTACGTTTCATTTTCAATTCCGACAAAATCGTTTTCAACACTTTAATTGTTGAAATCAAGTTTTAATACTAATAATGTTATTTTTGTCATTTCTTATAGGAGAAGATTATGAAGACGAGTTTGGTGACTCGTATATTTTAGAAGAAGATTAGTAGACGGGGTTTTAGGTCTTATTTTGGTGCTATTTGGTTTTGTGCTAGCTAAGGTAACGATTACCGAGTTACTCGACGAATTAATGTCACATATCTTTTTGTTTTGTTATTTACGGTTTTAAGTAGTAACATGCTAGGTTGTTATTATTATTAAGTTTTATGAGTTTTTAACATATTTAGTGTTTTTGACATGTTGGATGATTTGTTCATAATCATAATTTTAGAATGAATGATGGTTGAATTGGTTGTTAAAATGGATGGTTGTTAATTAAAACATGTTAGAAATAAATTTGGGGTTGTTGTTGGTGGTGGCCGTGACTGGTGGCTGAGAAACAGGCCCGGCAGGCCCGGTTCGGGCCCGGCCCAGGCCCGGCTGCCCGGTCTTCGTTGGCCCGTTAATTGGCCCTTTGGGCTTGTGTCGATACTTGATTGTTTTGTTGTTGTTTTGACGGGTTTTTAATATGTT
>JAIUZE010024937.1:0-19788 GCA_022085475.1 Heliosperma pusillum | reverse complement strand
TTTTCTTTAAAGTTATGACTGAGTAGCTATAACTTCCATGTAAACTTCCAAAGTTATTCCTGAAGTTGTTATAACTTTGTCTCACAGACTTTATCAAAGTTATGCCTGAAGTTCTTATAACTTTGATCTTTATTCTCATAATTGTTGCTAGCTATAATAAGACTAAAGCACACAATTACACGCATATGATATATTAAGTAAAGCTCATTATCAAGTAAGAATATGTCATTATCAAAACTATAAAATTGGTCCAACAAATGTCTTTCATGAACTTGGTATAAGACGGAGTTTGAGTGATTAATTCGGTAAAAGGAACAGTTACCTGGAGGTTCTTCACAACTTCCATGAATTTACCAAATTGAGTGTTCTTGTGATGCTTTGCCAATCTATGAGGGAAATGCACTTTGACTTTTTCCGGCTCCTTTGTCTCAACAACTTTCTTTGGAGGAGCATCCTCCACATCTTTGACTTGCTCAACCATAATAGGATCATCCACCTTCTCTAGCATAACCTCATCTTTCTTACCACTGGATGAAACCCCCAACTCAACAAGCACCTCCTCATTGTCTTTGGGCATGGGTGGCTCATCATACTTTGTACCACTTCTCAAGGTGATTGCATTGAGAGTATCATGTGGTTGCTAACCTTGAGGTGGTAATTGACCCGGTCTTCTTTGAGAGCTAGAAGTGGCTAGTTGAGATATTTTTTGCTTTAGCTTTTGATTGCGGAACCATGGCTTTGATCATTCCTTTGAAATTGAGCCAACATTTCCGATTGAGTCTTACCCAATTGCACTACTAAAAACTTGAGTTCTTGATAGATTTGTTGGACATTTTGGGGTGGTGGAACTTGGGTTGGTTGGGAGTTTTGGATTGGTGGTCTTTGTTGGTAGTTTTGATTTTGATAACCCGGTGGATAATTGAATCTTTATTGTGGGGCATAGGCATTTTGTTGAGCTTGAGGCACAAAATTTTGTTGGGGTTGAGGATTGAGCACATTGTTGCTTTTGTAGGACAAGTTGGGGTGGAATTTTGTGTTTGGGTTGTAAGTACTGGAAAAGGTACCCGGTGGATAAATACTTTGTTTAAAAGTTTGAAAAGCACATACCTCTTCCATATTAGCTTGGCATATATTGGAGAAATGACCCGCACCTCCACAACTTTCGGAAACAACAATTTGTCTAGTAGAAGCCACGACATTGAGTTAATGAACCGCCTGTTGAGCCTCCAACTTTTCATGGAGCAAAAGGATTTGATTCTTCAAGATGCTAGTGTCGGCAACTACCTCTCCTCCTTGGATGGGTGCACTCCGAGTATTAACATATTGGCCATCGTGGATCGCCATAGATTCAATGGTGGCATGAGCAATATCCCTGTCAATTTCTTGAAAACGCCCATTGTTGGCGGAATCAAGAATTCTTCGGGATTCGGCACAACACCCATTGTAGAATGTTATGGCAAGGAATCAAGCATCCAACCCATGATGTGGGCATTGCCTTTGGAGCTCATTGTACCTCTCCCAAGCTTCATATAAGCTCTCAAGAGCTTGTTGACGGAATCCCATGATTTGGCTCCTCAAAGTTTGAGTTTTCTCGGGTGGAAAAAACCTTTGATAGAAAGCAAGAGTCAATGTCTCCCAATTTTTTACTCCCATTGTGGTACGATCAAGGCTATTGATCCAAAGTTTTGCCTTGCCCTTCAAAGAGAAAGGGAAAATTATTTCCTTAATTTGGGCTTGAGTGACACCCGTTTGGCGAATCATGGAGCAATAGTCACAAAATTTTTGCACATGCAAATTGTGATCCTCTAAAGGACTTCCCCCAAAATGCTTCCTCTCCACAAGGGTAATGAAAGCTGGTTTGATCTCGAATTCCGGGGCGGTAATTTGAGTGGTGGTGATACCGGCCAGAAGCATAGCCGCGGTGGGCTTGGAATGATTGGAAAGTTTCGCCATTCTCCTAGTTGGTGAGGGTGGTGGTGATGATGATGAACTAGAAACCTCCTCCTTTTCAAGATTTTCCAGATCGTCTAAGTAAGACTTTCTGGCACTTTCACTTGCACGGGAGAAGAGGCGTCTTTTACTTCTTTCCAAAAGCGTTGTCTTCTACGAAAGGTTTTCTCGGGTTCGGAATCCGGTGAAAGTAATTCTTCCTCACGAGAAGACTTAGGCATAAGGCAACAATCTTCAAGGAAATTGTAAGTACGGTCTCAAGGAACAAGTGTTCCTAAAGACAAGAGAAAAAATGATAGAAGTCTACAAATCAAAAACGAAATAAAACCGTTTCCCCGGCAACGGCGCCAAAATTTGATAGGAAATATCGCACACCTATGCAAAGATAAATTTCCCTAGACACAAATTAATGTAGTACGAGGGGTCGAACACAAGGAGACGGGAATTTCGTTATGAAATGCTATGAATAGACTACTATCAAAGTCGGTTTAACGGTTGGTTTAGTTTGATATTTAGCTAACTATGATGTAAATTCAATAATATTAAAATAGTCTAGGGGAGTCGGGTCACTCATGCAAATACGTAAATGCTCATGTTAAACATAGGAATTCTTAATGTTGTTAATTGTTTAGGCTAAAAACACCCATCTCTCGATATTAGTGTCACTCTTAGGTCGAGTCCTAGAGAACTTTCGTTATAACTATAGTCGTCCTACTACACATGCTTAGTCTAATCCGATTCCGTGCCTCTCGACTTGTAGAATGAATTAACAAATTTAATCAATGTGATTGGCCAAATAACAAAGATTAACAAAACAATACAAGCATGTGATAGAAACAATTTATCAATATTAATTCATCCTTATTTTAAAAATTACAACTTACTAATTATGCATGGCTTCCTTAATCTCTAGTCAAATGAAACTACTCACTCATGTTGTTAATTAGACTAATAGTATTCGATATGATAAGCATGATGAATATGAAATTACAAAAGTGAACGTCTTTGTTAATAAAGTGTGCTACACTAAGTGAATGAAAACTAGCAATTCTAATGTAGATAACAATGCAACTATGGGATTTGCTATGAAATTGCATTTAAATAAAATTGATGAGAATGATGAGAGAGAAAGTTAGAGAGAAGTACTCCTAATTTTGTAGGGCTCTTGGTTTTTGTGGAATGGCTAAAAACAATGCTACTAATCATTCTCACAGTTTTACAAAATCAAATAGTAAAAATAATATTACATCCACTAATACACAAACAAACATTAATAATAGTTCATCAAATAATACAAATTCACATAGTAAAATCGGATCTACAGGAAAGTCGGTTCAAGCGAAATTAATGGATTCTTGATGCAATGATGTTCAGATAGCAAAGGAGGCGGTTCAACAAAAATTACAGGAGGAATTGTTGGGATCTGGTACGACGGATGCTGAGAAGGATGAACAATGGCAGGAGGTCATTTCGAAACGAAGGAAACAAGTGTTGAATCGAGCTAGAGAGGATCAATTGGAATCTATTGAGGAGAGAGAGACAGTTGAATGTATGGCTACAGGTAGTACTCTTAAAATCACGCTAGATGATGTCCAAGACGAGATTAAATATTGTTCTTCTGCAGTTTATGGATATGTTATGGGGCCAATCCTCCTCGTATGGTGTTAGAGGGATTCCTTAGACGAAGTCTTGTGGATTATTCTATATCTACAATTTCTTTCTTGCCGAATGGATTATTTGTGATTCGCTTTCATGAGATAGAACACCAACAGCTTGTATTAAACAAGGGCATTCTGCTGCTGGATGGGAAACCAATTATCTTAAGGCCTTGGGACCCTAATGAGAAAATGGCTAAGGTATCAGTTAAGAAGGTTCCCATTTGGATCAAATTTGATGGTTTGGACTTGAAGTTCTGGGGGGAAAAATGCTTGGCAAAGTTGGCATCATTAATTGGTAATTTTCAACGAATTGATGATGTAACTAGGATGCGTACCCTCCTAGGTTTTGCTAAGGTGCTTGTAGAGGTTGAGGTTGATCAGTTTTTCCCTAAACAGATTGTTTTTGAGGATGAGAAGGGACAGGAAATAACTCTGGAAGTGGAATATGATTGGATCCCAGTAACATGTCAGAATTGTAAAGGCATGGGACATACTATGGAGGTCTTTAGGAAGCATCGGGGTCCTATGCTCAATAAACCAGTGTCAGGCCCTATAAGGCAATTGTGGAAAAGGAAGGAGGAGTTTAAGAAGATCCCTGAACAGCAGGAATTTCCCAGTTTATAGAAGAGTTTAGGGATAGTCAGTGCGCAGATGACTGTCAGGAAGGAGAAGGATATTGGTGGAGCAGTGACTACACCAGATAATACTCTTGCACCTATGAGCTATAGTTCTGTGCTGACCCCTGCTAGGGTCATTACTAGGCTCACTAGGCATGAGACAAGGATACCTGATAGACACCAGAGTGGCTTTGTATTCCAGTTTAATAGTGCTTTGGGGAAAGAATCTACAATGGTTGATAGAGGTGGAGGGGATAATAATCCCCCATCTCATCATGACTAGATTTGTAGTATGGAATATAAGGGGCCTGAATAATGAGCTTAAGCAGAAGTACATTAAATGGTATCTTCATCAGGCCGGTGTTGAGATATTTGGGCTCCTTGAGACAAGAGTGAAATCCTTGTCTCTAAATAAAGTAGCAGGAAATGTTTGTTGTGGATAGTCTTATGTCACTAACCATAATCATCATGATGGTGGAAGAATTTGGGTATTATGGAAGAACCAGGGGGTAAATGTGGTTGTTATAGAGATGACTTCTCAGCTGATTCACATCAAGGTTCAGCAGTTGAGCAATAGTAGATCCTACTATATTACCTTTGTCTATGGGCTGAATAAAATTGAAGAACGAGTTCCTCTTTGGAATGATCTTATGAGAATCAATAATGTGGAACCTTGGATCATTTTAGGGGACTTTAATAATGTGTTTCATGCTAGTGAGAAGATTGGCTTGCCTGTCAAAGACTCTGAGACAATGCCTTTTCAAAATACTATAAATAATTGTGATCTGAGTGATATAAAGACCTTGGAGGCTTTCTTTACTTGGAATAATAAACAACCCAGTGGAACTAGAGTCTTTAGTAGAATTGATAGAGTTTTGGTTAATGATGGCTGGATGAACTTTAGACCAAATGCATATGCCTTCTATGGCCTTGAAGCAGACTATGATCATTGTCCTTGCCTGATTGAGGAAGGAGGTATGACTGTTGGCAAGAAACCTTTTAAGTTCTTTAATATGTGGAGTAAAGTAAAGGAGTACCAGGAGGTAGTGAGAAGAGGGTGGTCTAGACAGAGTGTGGGTTCCCCTATGTTTAAAGTGGTCTTCAAACTTAAGCAACTTAAACCTCTCCTTAAGAATTTGAACAAGGAGCTTTTCTCAGACATAGAGAGGAATGCTGAAGTGGCTTATGTCCTGTTAATAAACTGCCAGAGAGAGCTCCAGCAAGATCCCTATAACTCTACTCTCATGGATAAAGAATACCAAATCAGAAGTAGCTATAAGATGCTTGCAAAGGCAAAGGAGGATTTTTTAAGCCAAAAAGCTAAATGTCAATGGGCAAAAGATGGTGACACTAATTCTGCCATGTTTCATAAAGTCACCAAGCAAAGACAGATTCAGAATAAGGTTTTTAGAATTGAAGGCAATGGTGATATTTTTGAAAAACCTGAAGACATTCAGAAGGCATTTGAGGAATATTATCAGGCTCTCTTGGGTTCATGTGCTGATACCTCTGACTTCTATCCACATATTATGAGGGGAGGTCCTAGAGTGGAGCAAGAGGATTAGGAGGATCTGTGCAGTATTCCCAATGATGCTGAAATTCAGAAGATTGTGGATTCAATACCTGATGAGAAGAGTCCTGGCCCAGATGGTTATACCAGTTGCTTCTTTAAGACTAGTTGGGGAATCATTCGTGAGGATGTCTGTAAGGCAATCCAAGATTTCTTCAGATCAGGTAAGATGCTCAAGCAACTTAATACTACTAATGTTGTGTTGATTCCTAAAAAGGAAGACCCCATAAATGTTATGGACTTCAGACCTATAGCTTGCTGTAATACTCTTTACAAAATCATCTCCAAGTTGTTGTGTGTTAGACTCTCTAAGGTGCTCCCTAAAATTGTCAGTCCTTCCCAATCTGCTTTCATTAAAGGAAGAAGCATCATGGGTAATATTCTTATTAGCCAGGACTTGGTCAGGCTCTATAATAGAGCCAATCCTCTCCAACATGCCTGATAAAGGTAGACTTGAGGAAGGCCTATGATTCTATTGAATGGGTCTTTGTAATGAAAATCCTCCAGAGTTTGAACTTTTCTGAAAGGTTCTTGAAGCTGCTTATGCAGTGCATAACTACCACTTCCTATTCCATTGTGCTAAATGGTAATTCTTATGGGTTCTTCCAGGGGAAGAGAGGGCTGAGACAGGGAGATCCCCTATCTCCACTTCTCTTTACTCTCTGTATGGAGTATTTGAGTAGAATCTTAAATATGATTGGTAAGCTGCCTGGTTTTGAATTTCATCACTTATGTAAAGGCCGTAATCTTAATCACTTAATGTTTGCTAAAGATTTATTCATTTTTTGTAAGGGTGATATAAAATCTATCTTTATGATTGTTGAGGGATTTAATACTTTCTCTAAGGCTTCTGGCCTTCAGATTAATAATGATAAATCTGACCTGATCATTAAAGGGGTTGATAGGGAGACTGAGGACTTCATTCTTTCTCATACTGGGTTTGCTAAGGGAAGCTTACCTTTTAAGTACCTTGGAGTGAACATTTCTCACAAGAGACTGACTAAGAATGACTGTAAAATGCTGGTTGAAAGGATGACTACTAGAATAAAAGGGAGGAACATGAGGAAAATTTCTTACATAGGGAGACTTACTCTGGTGAAATCATTGCTGAGTACTATTCATAACTACTGGGCACAGATTTTCATCCTCTTTGTCGGTGTTCTAGACAGTCTTAAGGCTCTTTGTAGGAATTTTCTGTGGGAAGGGGAGGACACCTATTCAAAGGCCCCTCTTGTTTCCTGGAATGTCTTATGTAAGAGTAAAGACTAAAGAGGAGGGTGGTCTGGGCATTTATGATAGTAAAAAATGGAATATTGCTGTTGTTGGGAAACTAGCTTGGTGGATTCTACTAAAAAAACATCACCTTTGGATTAAATTGATAGATAAGATCTATTTGAAAGGGAGGAATTGGCTCACTTATGTTCCTAGTTGCTCGAGTTCATGGGCTTGGAAGAAGATTTTTGGAGTCAAGGATGCTTTTAAGGAGGGATTCCAAACAGGGGAGTGGTTGGAGAATGATGGGTATACCATTTTGAAAGGCTATAACTGGTTGTCTGCTAATTCCAACATTAGGGTGCCTTGGTACTGCATTACATGGAGTAGACTGAACATCCCAAAACATAGCTTCATATACTGGCTAGCTATCAGAGGAAGACTCCTTACATTTGATAGGTTGCAGAGAAGAGGTTATACAGGGAGCCTCAGTTGCTTTCTGAGTGGTTATACTCTTGAAGATCATCAACACTTGTTTCAGGACTGCTGTTTTGCCAGGAAGTGTTTTGACTGTCTGGATGACTGGACCCAAATTAGACCTACTGGTGGGCACACACTTACTGATTTGGCCAGGATGAGGATGAAGACTAGTTTCATCAGGAAGATATCGATGTATTGGTCACTTGTTATTGCTTTATACTATAGCATTTGGATGAGCAGAAACAAGTGTAGATTGGAAGCCTATGTGACCAGACCTGATCAGTTAATCCAGGAGGTTAGAGGACAAGCAAGGATGAGGTTGATGCAGTTGGAGCTCGGGAACCTTAAACAGGAAGAGTACCAATGGTGCAGGAGTAGAAATCTATTGTAATGATGTTATGAGCCATGTATTGATATAGTATTTTATGTTGGTGGCCTTACATGTAATAGAATATTTGTATTGTGTGGCCAAGTGCCTTATTAATTAAAGCTTACATTTGCACCAAAAAAAAAACAATGCAACTATGATTAATTAATGTTACGATTAACTAAATGATTTGTTAAGTAAAGTACGAAGGCGAATACTAACATAAAACTAGAATTAGGATTACCGCAATAGAGAAATATAACTCGAAAATGAAGAATAAATAACCCGAATGCTTGAATGGAAGAATTGAATTATAACTTCAAAATGTAACCAAATGTTTGAACAAAGTAATAACTAAATGTTTAACTATATATGAAACTAAAAGAAACTTGTGCTTAAACTAAGGAAAATGTAAGGAAAGATATGAGAGACGTTACGAAAAAGGATGTGAACTATTTGTGAAAAAGATATGTCAAAAAGATGCCTCTAAGTGTCGAAGTCCCTCTCCTTTATATAAGGAAAGGGACTTCAAACGCTTGTGTTCACGGAAGCCAAACCCCAATCGAGGAATGGGAACCCCGATCAGGGTTTCCTTAATCCGGGTATTTTTTCTTAATTGCTCCATTTAATGCTTAAGGAATCCTAAGCTATGCCTTTAAGCACCTTAATTCTCCGGTTAATTGCATAGTTTTAGGATTTCTTGAGCATCCAAAGGAGCATCCTATGCTTGAGTTGTGGGCTCCTTGCTTTGGCCTTCATTTTTGGTTTCTCATTTGCATTTCAATACATTTCACAAACCTTCATGCTTGGCTTGTCATTCTCCTTTCATGGTGCATTTTGCTTCCATTAGCTTGTTGGACTTTGGTGCTTGCTAATTGTGTTAGAAAAAAGCCCCTAAATGCTTAGATTCCTACAAAACATAGCAAAAACGAGCAATGCACCTCGAACACGTAATTAGCTCATAAAAACACTAAACAAAGTATAATAATCATGTAAAATTGAGCTAAATTAGGGAGTAAAATCATATAAAAACTAGAAATATCAGTAATTCACACACACACACACACACACACACACACACACATACACATACACACACACACACACACACACACACACACACACACACACACACACACACACACACACACACACACACACCTATATATATATATATATATGCTATATCAAAAATATCGTATCTTCCGCTATATAAATTGCATGCTTGTTATGTTTTATTTCCGCTATCGCAAGGGTTGTCACAGTTGGTGTCAGAGCCTATGACGCTCCTGACGCACACACGTGAACCCTAAACTTAAATTACTTGACCTTGAAATAATAAATGAGAGATGGGTAGAAATTAAGGACTTTACTTGGTAGTCTCTTTGTTTATGCTAAGTGTTAGGACTAACCTTGATTTGTTTTTTTCTCTTATGAAGATGGTTAGACCTCGACTCGTAGAGAATGTCATTCTAGAGGCTCTCACACAAGTTCTAAGGAATCAACAAGATGCGGCCAACGCTCAAGGTAACCAAGCCCCTCCTCTTAGAGAAGACCATCACCAAATAGGCCATGCTTGGATGGCTAGCCAAATTGCTAGGAGCAAGCCCTAGCCGTATGGTGGAGAATCGGACCCTACCGAGCTCTCGGAGTCGTCCCGGGAGATGGAAAAGCAATTCGACTTGTATCAAGTCCGTGAAGAAGACAAAGTGAGGATTGCTAAGCACTTTCTTGTGAGGGAAGTCGACAACTGGTGGTCGATTACAAAACCCACCGCTACTCTTGAAGTCAATTTCAATTGGGAATGTTTCAAGGCTCTCGTTGAGGACCGATTTTACCCCAAGGAACTCAAACAACAAAGACTCAAAGAATTCATCAATTTCAAACAAGGTGACTTGACGGCTCAAGACTTCACCACTCAATTCAAAAAACTTGCTCACTTTGCACCAAGACTCATCAAGGATGATGAAGACCGAGCTTTTTACTATCGTAATAAGCTTAGTGATTTGCTCTAAATCAAGGTAAGGAGGAGCTCTACTTCTTTCGGGGAGTTTTATGATGATGCCCTTTGGGCCGAGAACTCCGTGAAGGCCATCAAGGACGAAGCAAGGATGAAGAATCCTTCTCCTTTCCCCTCTTTCAATCCAATGTCAAACTTCCATGACAAAAGACCTTTCACTCCCTCTTCTTCTAATGCCTATGCTAACAAGAGGCGTTTCAATGCTCCCTCAAATGCCAATGCAAGAACACTTGTTCCTTATCACCCTTAAGCTAACCCAAATGTGGCTCCTAAGCCCATTGCTCCCACTCAAGCTCAAGCTCAAGGATAAATTTGTGACGATTGTAAGAAACCCGTTCACCCCCGAGTTGGATGCTATGATAGGCCCTTCTTTTTCTTTTTCTGCAAGAAGCCAGGTCACCGCTTTCGTGAGTGCCCCGATCGTCAGACTCCCGCACCCGGTGCCAAAGCTAAAGGATCCATCTATGTACTCAGCCGAGGCGAAGCCGATGCTCACCCGGAGATCGTGACTGGTAGGTTCCCTTCCTTAGATCAACCTCGTCTCCCTTTTCCGCCTGCATCTTTTCCATCTTATCGTAGTCATTTGATGATGCTTCATAGCGTTCTTTGTATCATGTTCGCCTCCCTACTCTCTTGTGAGGTAGTTTTCTTATTAGCTAATGTATGGAGTTAGTAAGTGTGTTTTGAAGATATTTCAAATATGGTACCTACCCGCCCTATTGAGCTAGTTTCATGTTTAGTTGACTATAAAGAATTGAGGATAAACTTAGGTTGAACCTCTCTTGGTGGTGTTAGACTTTGAAACTTGATGTTGCAATATCACTTTTGAGGATGAGAAGTCCATTGTGAATTTAGGATAATGAGTTTTGAAATAAATTGGATCAAAGGATTTTTTTTATGGTAAGGACCGTTCACCTTGTGGTTGTTAGTAGATATGGTCCCCTAAGATGAGATTTCTTTGGTTAGTAGTTTCAGATAGAGTGTGATGGATCTAAGGATACTATAGTACGTTAAAGGACCTCTCTTGTAGATTACAGATTATGGACTTTGCCATGTCAATGGACCTTAGTCGATGCTAATTAGATTTGAATGATTAGGTTAGTGACTTGAGGTCTCGTAGTTATGAAAGAATTTAGTAGGAATCTAATGATTGAAAATGTTGAGGTGTAACTTACGTAAATTGCATCCTCCTGAGGACAAGTTTATTCGTGAAGTTGGTGATGTCGAGTCGCGAGCGACCTTTGAATTATGATGGATGAGAGATAGGTTTGGAGTTCATCGCTCTCTTTTCTCGATTTGACCCTTGCTCAAGTTGCTACTCTTCAATCCTTCCCTTTTTTGGTCCATTTTGCTCGTTGGACGTACCTCTTAGAATCGTGATTTGTGAGCTTGATGTTCGAGTCGCTCTATGTACGTGTAATGTCTTGTTATTCTGATTTTATCTTTGAGAAAACCTTCAAATTTCCATATTGTATTCCTAATTTAACTTTTCAAAAAAGTCTAAAGATGGAATGTGTACACTCTTTTTGGAGAAAATAGATTTCTTTCGCTTTTATATTTGGATTTTGCGTTTGGTTGGATGTTTGGACTTGTTATTGGAGACGTCTGGTGACTAGTCCTGCCCTTACTAACGCTTGTTTGATTTTCGATTTCACTATTTCGACATTGCTTTGATTTGGATAACTAGAGTTCTTGTTCGCGACGGGCACTCTTGTGATCCATAAATGAAGTTTCGCACTTATGAAAAATCTCCTTAAACCGTTTTTGAGAAAAATCTCGTTTCATAAATGTTTCCCTTGTAAAAGCTTTCGTGTTAATTTTGAAAACCGATTCTTCTCTTTGATACTTTTGTATACATCTCTCAAGTTTCGAGGGCGAAACTTTTTAAAAGATGGGGTGATTGTAACACCCGCAAAAGTACCCTATTTTATTTTAATAGTATTATATTATTATTAATTAGCGTAATTTTAGAGTTTTTTAGAACTTAGTTTTCCGTGTCTAATTTAGCAAATCCGAGTCCGTATTCGACTCTACTCGGAATTCCGTGTGGGTTACGCCTTAAGCCGCATTTTGGGCCTTTTTCCCTATTTTTCCACTCACCCTATATAACCCTTACCCTTAGACTACCCATAATTTTCCACTCACCCTCTTCTACCTCTCACAAACCACCAAAACATTAACCACCATTGTTTATCATCTCAAGTTTCACACAACTCATCCATTCCTCACTCAAATCTCTTGATTTTCATCATAATCTTCCTCTCTTATCCTCCTCTACCTTGTGTGACAATAAAATTACCGTCTTTCTAAATTTCAATTTTTCCGTCTTTCTCAAAGGTGAATTGTATTCATCTTTTGTGTCCTTATGTAGGTGGAGACCTTCAAGACCACGACAAGGATTATTACCTCGTGGAGGAAAACCTAGAAGACGATTGAAGACTCACAAAGGTAACGGTGAATAGTTACTCGATATCAATGCGTGTTTTAATGCTTTAATTGATGTTTACCCAATGTTTAGTGACGACTATTATGCATTTAATGTGGTTTGATATTAGTAAATATGGTTGGAATTGGATGAGTAGCCTTAGAATTTGTGTTGGTTGATGATTGTTGATGATATTCGTGTGTTTGTAGTACCAGCCGGCTGACCGGCCGCTGGTCAGTCGACTGGCTGGGGACACGGCTAAAGTGAAAGTGTTAATTCGAGGATTTTTGGTATTGTGTAGTTCCCACGCCGCCGACTGGCCGACCGGTTAGCCGACCGGCTGGGACACCCCCCTCTTTTCTTTTTTTCTCACCTTTGGTATGTGTTCCCAGCCGGGTAGCCGGCTGCCGGTCACACCCAACGGCTGGGACATCCCTGTATCTTTGGTGTTGTTTGAGTGTTGCTGAAGTGCCAACCGCGTAGCCGGCGGCCAGTCCCCTTGACCGATTGGCACCCCCTGAGTTCCTTTTTCCATTTCTTTCCTTATGCTCTTACTTATAATAGCTTGTGCGGTTCGTTTATCGTATAAATTTACGTAATAGCATTAAATATTCATGTTTGGAATATATGATATCCCACTCGCTTATATCGCATGTTTCGTGACGGTTTTTGATATGTCCCCCTTTTAGTCGGTTCTACCTATGTTTTGATTTGAGCACTAATCGTTTAGTGCTATGAACTCTCATTTCCCGGCTATACCTCCTTGCTTGTTAGACTGGAATGTCGGAACGAGGAGGTATATCCTTGATGCTTGTATGCATGTTTTAGTGGGGATATGACGACGTTGTTGAGAGGTGAACGCAATGCGTTGATCGACCCGGCCGTCAAATGTCGTATCCTTGCAAGGTGTTGTCGTTGCATGTAGCGTACCGCTTCATTATGATGCTCTTTCTGCCTCTTTCGTGTAGTTGTGACCGAATTTAGGGTACTCGGTTTCTGTGTTTGACCGAGTCTTGGATGCGAAATGTTTATCGCATGTCGAATCGGAACACGTTTATTCCGAGAGTCTGGCCAGGTTTAGACTAGGACCGTATTATTATTGTCGTCCTACCGGGAGGAAATGAGTCTTTCATATACGAAACGTTTATCGTGTATGGTTCAGGGAATTGTTTATCCTGTGGACGTGTATTGATCATACTTGCTACGTGCATGGTGCTAGTGCGTGTCATTCACCGTGAGAGAGTATGTTTACCATAATCGTATGATTGGATGGATGCCTATATGTTGACTCTTTGTGACCGATGGATGACTTGGCGTGGTTTATATGTCCAGCCTCTATCTTATCAAGTATATGCCACTAACGGTGAGATGTAAGCCCTAGTAAGTATATAGTTGCCTAAGGGTGTCTTCCCCGAGTCTGTCTACAATCTGATGCTTACTGTTTTGTACTTCATGCGCGTATATCTTAATATATTGAAACCCTTTTTAGTACTTCTCGGAATTCACAAACATATATATATACACACACACACACACACACACACACACACACACACACACACACACACACACACACACACACACACACACACACACACACACACACACACACACACACACACACACACACACACACACACACACACACACACATATATATATATATATAGAGAGTCAAGATCCGGTGGAAACGACCACTCGGTGCAAAAAGTGTAAACGAACACTCATTAGTTATTCCTTTAATATCCACGGCACTGTCACTTGCCAATTCACTAAACAAAGCCCATTTATTTAACTAACCCACATTATCAACGCACTTAACTTCCCTCACCAAACATCACTAGTCCCAACCATCTTCATGAACACCTTCGACGGCCTCCGACCACTGGCAACGATGAAAAGCTGGCCGACGACGCTTCATTTTGCCGCGCAACACGAATTTGGCAATTGCTCCATTCTCCAGCGCGTCACTCAGGCGCATATCAAGATGCTTTTCGCCGTCCCGTTTAGCTTTTCCGGCGACCGGATAAATATTCCCTATCCTACATCGTCGGCGGCAGCAAGAAATCAAAATTAGTTTATCTTTTTTATGTAACTTAACCCAAATTTGATGTACCTAATTATTAGTTTTGCGTATCTATCTTAATGTACATTAAGACAGTGGCTAGATACACAAAAATAGTCATTAGTTACATTAAAATTGATCTTAGGTACATTAATATTTAAACCATTTACACTAATTTTCTAGCTCCACTAGTGATGAATATGATATTCATGACGGACAAAGCCAAGATGATGATGAGGAGATTGCTGAAGGTGCGAAATAGTTTGACGGTGTTGCGGATCGTCAATTTGATTGACGACAATGATGGTGCCAATGCAATCTTACTGCTTCCGGTGAGGATATCGTCGGACCTCCGGCGGAGGGCAAGTGGGATTTCATAAATTTTGGGCGACGTTTGATGGGTTACGGTGGTGGGATGGGGAATAAGGGTGACGACAGTGGGCTCGGTGTCGCCGTTAAATGTTGATGGTGGTCTGTGCGATAACTCGGTGTCGCCGGTAACTGGTGATGGCCGAATTATGGCGCGGTATATGGGGATGAGTGAGATGTGGTGTTCGGGTACTCTGTTGTTTATTAGTGGGTTAGTAATTAATATGTCATGTGTATATAATATTATAATCTAGTGTGTTATGTCTTGCGTGAATAATTTGCGGTAGTGTGTTTCCATTTTTTGCACTGAGTGATCGTTTCCACAGGATCCTAAATCTGTATATATATGCTTCTACATGTTTATTACCGTTTATGTATGTTACTTGTGATATGGCTGGGAGAACCCGGAGTTACTCCCCACTGACTGTGGCGTTTATGTTTCATGAATGAACAGGTTGATTCCGTTTTGAGAGACTATGTCTCTTTGTAGGATGTTATACTTTAGTTTGTATTTATTTGACATTCCTCGTACTCTTTATTCGGCAAGTAAAAAGTTTCAAAAATATCGTATTTTCAGCTATATAAATTGCATGCTTGTTATGTTTTATTTCCGCTATCGCGAGGGTTGTCACATATATTATACCACTGAAACCGCTACTGAAGTTGCTCTTTTTGTGTATATACCAATACACGTCCACCTACACCTCGTCCCTCGTCATAACTTATTCGAACTGAGCGTCAACATTTAGTTTGTACGCACTGTAATCGCAACTGTCCAAATTGAAGTATGTATGTGTTTTGATTTGTTAGAGGTGTTAAAGAAATTACCAGATTCGTGCTATGATCATAAGGGGATTAAGAATCCATCCTGAGGGGACTCAAGTCGAGGGGGCCTCTGGGCGTAGTTTCTTCGGTTGTCGGAGTGGCCGTTGAGGTGGTAGTCGTAGTGAATCCTCTAAGGTTGCTCAAACAAATGAGTAGAGTGGTTTTGTTAAGGCCGTGTGTGTAGACGGAAAGAATGCTGATAATATATTTGCCTATGGTACTCTGAGTTACAATTTTGCGGGTAAATGGTTACTTGATACGATGTGTTCGTACAATCTTTCGGGAAATTATGATGCAATTTCTATTGTCCGACGGGTGAACAATCATGTGGCGGGTCTTCCTTAGGCACACATATTTGTGCTTTTCAAGTGGGGGATTCATCTCACGTCCACTAGCTTTCTTGATTTTGTGCGGTATGTACCTGGTTTTCAGTGTAATTTGATTTCCGCATCGCAATTGTGTGATGTGCTTTACTGCGAGTTCATAACTGATGCTCAATGTGGTATCATTTAGGAGTGTCTTACGAGAGTGGTGATTGACATAGGTGACCGATTGGATGGACTATATTACCTACGTCAAAAACCACAAATAATCACACGAACCGTGGTTGTGAGACCATCTTTTTCTTTATGGCATAATAGACGTGACATCAGTCTGAAAAATTTGTTAAGTTACTTCCCTTTTTCTATAATAATAAAGACTCTTGGTTAAACCGTGTGAGAGTTTTCACCGGTCAAAACATGTACGTACCAGTTTTCCATTAAGTAATAATAAAAGAAATTGTTCTTTCGAACTTATTGATTTTGATCTTTTGGAATCGTATGACCCACCGTCGTCTTGTGAGGCGCAATATTTTATTATAATTGTTGACGATAATTCTCGCGTTGTATGGGTTTATTTATTATGAGCTAAGACTGGGGTGTTTGGTAAATTTATACAATTTTCTGCCATGATTGCGTATCAGTTTCTAAAGTTATTAAAATCGTCTGTAGTGATAATGGTACGGAATTTAATTGCCTTAAAAAATATTTTCATGACCAAGGCATTATTTTCCAAACTTCATGTGTTGGGACTAGCCCTGGCAAACAGGTCGGGCGGGTCAGGTCCCAGGTTGGGTCATACGGGTCGGGTCAGAATACGGGTCGGGTCGAATACGGGTCGGGTCAAATACGGGTCGGGTCAGATTAGGGTCAGAATACGGGTCAGGAAAAATAGTAGAACGACTTTTCTTTTATCATTTTTTACCCGGAAAATCATACTTTTTAAAATTAAATAATATTTAATATTAATAATTGATACGGCTATCGCAACCCTATCAAAGATAAAACCTAACGGTCTCAACAAAATGCAGTAGAGGCAGTCGGGTATCGAATCCACAGGGAGAGGGAATCCTATAACTTGCTAAGTCTGCCAAGGTAACTAAATTGGGGGGTTTGTTTAAAAGATTTTCTAACACTACAAGAGAAAAGGGAAAGAGAAATAAAGAGTGAAATAACAGAAAGGAGAAGAACTAGGATCGTCGGTTCCCCATGGCATCTAGGGTCAGGATAGAAATTAAAGTAATATCTAAACCGGTTTGTGGGTAGTGAAAAGGTCCTTTCGGTCCGCTATTCGCCGTAAGATATACTAACTTAGCTCTCGCCCTCATTAGCATAATCCCAATGTTCATCACTGATCGGCCCTTTTCCAATCTCTCGATCTAGGTCAAGAAGGTATCAAATCAATCAATTGAATGCGTCGACTCAAAAAATTAAAAGCTATTAAATTTGATGATTGCATCCAAACCTAATCTAAAGACTACTAATCAATTCATCTTACCTATGCCACGGTTCCCCTAAATCCTAGCAAAGGAATTAGCTTCGCATAATAGAAAGGAGAACAACAACAACAAAAAATAAGAAACAAAGAGACATAGAGAAATAATTAATTGAATTCAAGAACAATAATACCGAATTGGAAAGAAGAAGAAACACAGAGGAAGTCCTCCAATTCAGATCCAAAATAACAGTCAAAAGTAAAGTCTAGGGCAAGAAATTGGTTTCTCCGCTAAAGTCTAGAGTAACGAGTTTATCTATTGTTACGTAGTTTCACCCTTAAGTAGAATAACAAATTACAAGGTGTCCATTGCTTAATACACTATCTCGCAAAGCCCATTAGTATGAAACCTCTCGAACGAGTAGAATTCGATGTCCAAATCACTCGATCGAGTAACTATAGTGCTCGATCGAGTAAATGTCCAAAGCCAGATACTCGGTCGAGTAGAATGGTTACTCGATCGAGGTCTTCTAATTAATAGAGTAGTCGATAGAAGGCTTTTACACCTTGAACGAGTGGTTTGTTCATGGATTTCGTTCTTCTATTCCTTCAACACGGCTTCACGCATTCCGAGACACCAAGATTCCTTTCCGACTCACTTATGCATGCTTGAGGAACTACAAAATGGCTAGTTTTTCGTCATTCTGGTCCATACCTGCAAATATTACAAAACAAACCAAAGTAGACTATTCGGGGGATATTTGTAGTATAACACTACTAAATTGAGCATGGAAATGCGTGCAAATATGGCCTAAAAGGTCTATATAAAATACACGCATCAAACTTCCCCAAACCCAACCTTTGCTTGCCCTCAAGCAAAAAGGATGCAACAAATAAATGGAACAAATAAACTCCGGACTACCGCAAATCGCCTGCTTGAACCAATTTAATGCAACAATTAAACTCAGCAATGATATCAAATGCAAACGAACTGGACCGTCGACCCTGCCAGACCATCAATGTTGGACTCTCACGGGTCACTCTTCTCTCAGCAAAGCAAAGGGTAAGCATGTTATGTGTAAGAGCGAGAAGGAGAAAATTGTCGCTCACTTAACTACGACCGTCGCGTTCATGCAATGCCAACTAACATGATAAAAGATTTAGTTACCGTACACACGCACAACCACCATTCAAGGACTATCACACGCCGAATACTCGCAATATTTGGATAAGTGAGGTTATGGGTAAGAAGGGGCAAAACAATAATGGAATAGAGGAGGTAAAGCGTCAAGCGAGCTACCTGATCTCAATCAAATGAAAAATCCGTCTTCTTATCTTATAATGAAGTACACGGCCATGATTCGGCCGACAACTCACTAGAACCAAAAGGATGAAGTGGAAACGAAACTGGTTAGCTTACTCAGCTCTTACTGAATCCCCATATGATATGAATAAAGCATGGGAACAGAGACCATTTTCATTTTTTTTCTCTCTATTATTTTTTTCCTTCTTTTTTTCTTTTCATTTCTTTTTTTTTTCTTTTAATATTCAGCTAACATTTTCACGGAAACAAATTCAACTTCGATTCCCAAATTCTTCAAATACCAACTCCGTGGCAGGAATGCAAACCAAACTGATAAAATGGAGTAAATACCTCAACAACCAACACTAGACTAGCTCGACGCAAGGTAGGCTAAATTTGGGATGTAGATTGTGGGTCAACTGGCAGTTTTGGCTGAATGTGGAGTTAATTGGGTAATAAGAAAAGGGAAATAGCAAGCATTCTCCAAACATGTGATACCGACCACGAACCCGTACGTGCAGGCTATAAGAATCAAGTTTCATATACATGCAATGCGATGACACGAGGGAGTAACTACTCACAATCCTATATGAACTGGTCATAGATGTCACCAGTTTAAGAGCTATAATCCTCAGAATATGTAAGTAGGTTGGCAACAAGTCAAGTCTATTCGTTCAGCATCAATTAACAGCAAATGACCATGCAAGATATATTAACTGTGCAAGGCTTGAGTCGAGACTAGATGAAGAGTAGGAGAAAATTGTTCCAACTCCACTAAAATGCAAAAATAAACATGAATTTTTTGAAATTTTTTGAATTTTATGAGTGATTAACAATGCATACGAAAATGCAGTAAAAACGAAATGCAGACACGATATGGATGCAAAACCTCCCCAAACCAAATCGTACAATGTCCCCATTGTACAAAGTAAAGTAAAAGAATTGCAAACTAGAGAGAGTCGGAACTTACAGGAATGCGAGTATAACCGACTTCCCCAAACCAGACCGAAAGGAGGTGCTCCAAGGATTCGATCGAGTAAAGCACGACTCGATCGAGTGGAAACGAGGTGAGGCCTGCTCGTTCGAGTAGAAAGCAGCTCGTTCGAGAGGTACCTTTGCAGAAGTGGTCGATCGAGTGACCAAATTGCTCGATCGAGGGGGTGTAGTGCTCG
>JAIUZE010024935.1:0-12724 GCA_022085475.1 Heliosperma pusillum | reverse complement strand
GGCCTAGTTTCTACGGCAACAATTCGACTCTCAATGGCATTGAGGGGAACATAGGCTTGGTCTTGACATGTTTGGAGACAAAGGAGCGCAGCTAGGATTTGATCATTATCATTTGGCTCGGGTTGATGAACACTTGCTTGACTAGTTCCAGGCATCTTGAAAAGTGAGCAAGACACCGATGACGAATCAAAACACAATCGATCAATCTAGCACACTTACTCGAAAAGACTCGACTTGTGAAGTGGGAGTGTGCCACTGTGTTTAAGTGAGTTTTGAAAATGACTGGTTTGGAAATGTTTGTCCTAAACAACCGTAGTGTGGTTTTCGGAGTGTTGACTCGTAGTGGAGAAATGATTTTGACTAGACACTTGGACAGAGTTTTGACTCATTTCGCGCTACTTTAGGCCTCCTTTAAAAACACTTTATAGTTTGTAAAAAGGATTTTATTTGAAAATATTGTCATGATTTCTTTAAAAAGTGGTGATCATGTAAAGGTTATACACATTTAAACAGGCAAAATAACGGCATGCTGAGAGCATTTAAAAGGGTTTTGGCTTAAAGGGGGGGTTGCCATACCAAGCAATCAAACCGAAGATCGGTGGAGAGGTCCGCGCCAAACATGAGTAAGGTCGATTCCTAGTCCATTGCCTCGAGTAGTGAGGGCCCTTTGTGGTAACACGAGTACACACCGTGGTATAGTTGACGTTAATCGCTATCCATCCTTAGGCCCAGATAAGAATTTGGACCGTCTAGACATGACGATTGGCGAAAGGGTTGGGTTAGGTCTATGAAGGCCGAATAAAACGACCTAGGAAGGTCGAGTAATGAAAACCGATAAGTGTCTCCTACATACTATTCCCTAACCTTGTTTAAGTTTCACCCTGGGTACACGTAAGTGTATATCCCCAGCCGAGTCACCAAACTATGATACACGGGTTCGCGATACTTTTCGGACTGTGGCGCGCGTGGAACCATGGACGGATAAACGAGGGAAAAGCTTAGAAATACGCATTTGTGGAGTCGCCACCAACTTTTATGGGAAGTTGGAACCATTCGAATAGTTTATGCCATATCAAGACACAAAGTAATGACATGAACAACAAGAACTCCTTACCCTTAGCATTCTATATCTAGGATGACTCTCGTGGATGCCAATGAACACAGATGTTCACAGAGATCTGGAGTAAGGGGTGAGGGTACGTACTACGAAGTTCTTTAATCGAACACCTAATCCCGCCCGCCTCGATAGCGGCCTCTACTAATGATTAGGGAAACTCTTCTGTACTTGATATGTATCGGTTAAATGCACGCAATGCAACATCCACATTTTAATCCTAGCATGTGAGCTTAGACTATGTCGGTTGAACATGTAACTTAGCATCCAATTAGGTCGAAATAGGAATTTAGGATCAATTGCATGTGAAAGGCAAATAAATCATGCAGCACAAAGATAAAGCTATAAAAAAATTATAAAGATTACAACGGATCTAAGGATCTATGCCGGAAATATGTCAAAAAGAAAGGTTTAAAGAAAAGAAAGAATAAAAGACTAAACGAACATATTAACAGCGATACTAGAATTAATTGTCGATGAATTAACAAAGGTTACATCGGAGGGAATCAGAAAGTTCAGAGATAGAATACAACCCAGAACACGCGCAGGTGTGATGCGTCCTCTGGAAGAGACGCATCACTCTGTGCGTCTGTTCTTGAGTTGGGTTCTGGATGTGAAGCCAGAATCGCAATCAGTTATTATTCGTTTGTGTATTTACGGTTTATTATTGATTTATAAGTACAATTGAAGTGATTTAATTAATTAATTACACTAATTTGTATCAAAGACGAATCCTAGAGATTTGATATAAACAGATCTAACCCCTAAAGACTCAAACTTGATCTAAATATGTCAAAGACCCTCTAATATTGGATTATTCGAGATCTAAGACGAACTATAAAAAAATGTGGTTTAAATAAAACTAATAAAAAAAGGTTTGAAAAGGTTTGGCATAAATCCGACATGAATCATACATAAGACAAAATAAAATATAGGGATGGGTTTATAGCAGGTAAATGGCAGGAGGATGCTGATAGTTATACAATCTTGAAGGGCTATAATTGGTTGGCTTGGAATAATGCATCTAGAGATTGTTGGAGCTTACTGTGTGGAACAGAATGAACATACCAAAACACAATTTCATTTTTTGGTTGGCAATAAAAGAGAGAGATTACTTACACTTGACAGAATGCTGAGGATGGAATACACAGGTAGGGATTGCTGCTACTTATGTGAGAATCATATTGAAGATCATAAACATTTATTCCAGGACTGCTGCTATGCAAGGAAGTGCTATGAGTGCCTGACAGAATGGTCTCAGATCAATCCTAGAGGAGGTTATTCACCTGTTGTATTGATTAGAATGAGGCAGCTGGCAGGTTTCATCAGGAAGATTTACTGGTGTTTGGTTGTAGCCATTTATTATGATATTTGGATGTGTAGGAACAAGTGCAGGCTGGATGGTTATGTCATTAGACCTGTCAGCTTCCTACAAATGATCAAGAGTCAGGCAAGGAATTGTTTGATGCAGCTAGACCTAAGGAAAATTAAACAGGAGGAGTATGTATGGTGTAGGGCTAAGGAACTCATTTGATGTTTAGATGAGTAGTTGCTTTGTGTGTTTGCAGATTTGACTGAATGTAATAGAGTAGTTTGAATGTTATAATGATTGGCCATGGGCCTTATTTTAATATATGCTTACATTTGCACAAAAAAAAGACAAAATAAAATACAAAAGACTGGATTATTACACCCTCAGACTTACATGTTGACGAAACGAGATTAACTAAGTTGCGTTTTAGCGATAGCTCGACTCGAATGTGAAGAAAGTGCCCTCGCGTCGTAAGAGGATTAAAATCTATTAATTAGTTAAATTGATTATGTATAGTTGGTCAAATTGGTAGGTCGATGCAAGAACGTGACGGCAACCGAGAAAGATCTGAGCTTATGTAGTCGATGGATCAAGCACGTAGATGTTAAAATGCTTAGAGCAAGGTCTAGAATGCAAAGAGAGAGAAAAGAAGGGGAGGAACACTCGCGTGCCTTGAAAGTGAGCACGAACCTCTCCTTTTATAGGGAGAAATCGAAGAGTTTTGGAATAACTCGAACACGGAAAGAAATCTAGAAAATATTCCAGAAACAAAGAAAACAAGCTGGGGAAGAGGCGCATCAGTCACTGCGACCCTTGGAAGAGGTGCAACGCCCGCTGCGTCATTTTCCAAGCAGTTTCCTACTTTGAAAGAAAGATTTCCGCGTTTCTTTTATGGAATTGCGGTAGATTTCAAAGTCTTTCTAAATAAAATACGGATATATTTTACCAAGAAAGATAAGTTTTGAAATATTAAAATGAAGCAATTTTTGACCCGGACTCCAAGTAAACTCTAATGACTGTCAAAACGCCTGTATCGGCACGTAGATGACGACTAAGGGGTAGACAGAAGTAGTTGAGCTATCACTCGACGGGAAACTTATGAACCGTCATAAATCGTTTCGCATACCAAACATTCGGCCCAATCATCACTGGGTGGTTGGCGGAAGGTGTAGATTCGAGGTATCTACAATAAGAAATCCCATAACATTAATGTGCACATCCTCCATGTGGCAGGATAACCACGGGGGTGAACTCGAGGTGTGACCCGTCTCCCAACTGGATCACCAATCCATTGTAACCAGTAATCATAGCCAACAACTCCAACTCCGTCATTGTCACAACAGTGACCATCATCATTAATCACATATCAATAATCACAAATAGAAATCAACAATCTCATGCCATCAATCAATTAGCAACACAAATACTGAGTAGGAAACCCTACCTTTTAGCGTTCCAACACATAGCCATCTTCCAACGTACACACGCACAGGTACAAATACACATCACATCATCAATCCGATCGGCAGATACAATACAATTCCCATTACCACTACGGTCGCAAAAGTCAAAGGTGACTGAGAGAAAGGTACTTACATAGTCAGTCTAGTCGTCTTCCTTGGTAGGACGGTCACGCTAGCCGTCAGGGTCCCGCGGCGGCTTCCCAGGTGGTAGTTTCATAGGGTGGTTAGGTTTTAGAGAGTATGAGGAAGATAGGTTTAGAGAGAGAAACGTAATTGTAAATAATGATTTATGAATTAAGAAAAAGTCCCAAAATATATTTATCGCGGTCATATTTCCGACATACTCGACCGAGTAAGAGTGCACTCGGTCGAGTAGGCCCCACTCAGTCCCGTGGGCCTCACTCGGTCGATTGAGTTATGCACTCGACCGAGTAAAGTCTACTTGGTCGAGTTCCACCGACTGAGATTACAGTTCTCTAAAGTCTCATCCAACGGACAATCCCCCTTATGGTCAAAGGTCAGTCCATGGTCAGTCAAAGTCTCTAAAATAACGGGTATTACAGTATTCCCTCCTTAAAATGAAATTCGTCCCCGAAGTTCGCCCATAACCACAGCCAACACACTTATACCAGTCGCAGTCACAATGTTCACAACCAACACCATTCGGTCCATTTCGTTTCATCTTGTCACAAAAAAAAACACCATAGATCAACACTGTTCATAAGATTACAGCCCACATACATATACCATCCACGTTCACAGTTTCATAATTGTATATATCATTGTTGAGTTACACATCCTCCACATAGTAATCAACAGCTATCTACGTATACATACCCACATATATCATTATTTCACTTAACATCATTTCATATATGTTAGTTACGCATTTCCCCTTCATATTAATCAAACAAGTGAAGTAAGCAATACATCTCCGTACGCATTATTAACACATAATCAAGCCCAACTACGATAAAACATTTGCAAACATTATTATTTGTAGAAATATTCACAATGGTAATCGCAACACAATTCGCAACGTTATCTACCCCACTTAAAAGAACTTCGTTCCTGAAGTTCACCCTCCCTTGATAACAGATATAGTTCGACCCCAATAGCACATAAACTGTCCCAGCGAGGAAGTATATAAGCAAACACATCCAGCTTGTATGAATACAATTTCAGAACATCCAACGTTAACTCATGTTATTCCTGAAAGTCCATATACCCTAACTAGACTCCTCTAATTAGATTTACAAATTACAAATTAATTTGATTTTACTTTGATCTATATAACATGCATGAGTAAATAAAAGACATAAATAAAGATAAGATTAAATTTTCTTACATTGAGAAATTTCGGTATTAATGGGCACAATAAGAAACTCCCTTTCTTATTGTTTTTGAGCTAGAACCGAAAGGATGATCTTCTATGTATAAACTTCCAATGTAGAAAGTCTCCTTCCAAGAAGCACGCAAGAGTAAACCCAAACTATCACTATAAATTTAGACTAAAAATATAGTGACAAGAAGTGACTAATATTAATATTATTACTACTCTAGTAATATGAATACTAGTTGTAGTGAGAGTTTTAGAGAGAGGTTAGAGAGATATATGAAAAACAAGTGAATAATGAAGTGAGTAGAAATGAACAACCATAGTGTTCTTTTATGAGCACTTGGTCGGTCATGCCTCAGCAAAAGAGGTGATTTTTCTTCTTATCTTATTCACATGCAAATAGGTAATGTGTAGGATTATACATGATCATGTTCATATGTCATAATCATGTGTTGTAGTGTGTTTAAAAAAAATAACCACCATTATTGTGTTTTCCACTACATATTTCGGTCCACATGGTAAAATGTGGTCCATTTTGATTTTTTTATATTTGTCCCACAAATACTTATTAATAATATGCTTAATTAACTAGTATAATTAAGTGTTAATTTTATCATATAACAATTATATGACTGAAATTAATGAATAATATATAAAGAACTTTTAAGTGATATTTTACCATTATATCAATATATAATGGGTCTCACCATGCCCAGTTAATTTATTTTACAACTCCTTGTAAATATAATTAACTAATTATCTCTACCTCAAAATATATGCATAACCTCAAATAATTTAATGAATTAACAATTAATCTCTAAATTAAATCTTATTTAATCGTATTAAAATAAGACGTAAAATTTATTCAGTCAGTTATCGTACAATTGACTAATAAACTTAATCGGAATGAGTTCCTAACTCAATTTCCAATAAATAACTCTCGTAACCAAACATATATCAAATATATATGTAAAGAACTAATTAAACTATATCGTATACAAATAATTAGTTTTCTGTTTGTAACTCATCCTATAGGTGTGACCGAAAGGGGCCAGTTGATCACCGCCGTAATATGACAATAACGTCTAACTCTAGTCAGCTGATCGTTATTGATTTATGTTAATCAACTGGCGTGGAGTATCAATATACTAGTCATCCCACGAATATTCCAAAATGAAATTTATTATATAAATGCACTATTGTGAAGGACACTTACTCTAACAATCTCCCACTTGTCCGATACAAGTTGTGCAAGTAGCAACACTATTCTGGAGGACTCATCCTCCTAAAATATCTCCCGCTTGTCTCGACAAGTTGTGTGCTACCGATTCTCTTGTATTTTTGTGTCACATCCTCCCACTCATCGCAAGGTGTCTTTTAGGTCGCACTTGCGATTGAAAAAAATATATAGAGTGGTTTTCTCGATCTGAGAGAGTAACTGTCTGACAGAAAAATCTACCAGAGATCTTTTCCAAGCAAGGCCATGCATTTCCAGTCACTACTCCTCGAGTGGCCCGAAGATGTTAATACCCAACGTGGGTGGCCAATTCGTGCTGACCCAACTCACATTGTATAATGCAGATCACAATGACCCAGAAGATGCCCATCGGCCTCCTATCGCGGCAAGACCTAGGACAAAAACCAAGATCAATCGGAAACTACACCGAATCAAGTAAATGGTAGCCAGTCTAAAGAATCGACTCATAGGAATAATATAGAAAAACCTGCCACGACCAGACTTCAACAATTTGTTAAGGGATCCTATAAAGGTCACTGCCCGACAAAGTGTCATACAGTCTTCCTATGTAAACGACCAGTCATCCCCATGACCCCATGGTGCTGAACTAGCCATCAGCCGACTTACAATCTAGTCACTACGAGACGTCACCTCATATGAGTGACTAGGGACAATAGTACTAAGTTCATCTTATTCACTTGAATTGTGTTCAACTTGTCATAAAACCAATTCAGAGAAAACAAAGTATTGATATTTAGTCGAACTAAAATAAAAAGCTCATACAAAACTCGAACAATGAATGCAATTATCATATATGTAAACATTCATACAATATTCAACTATTACATATCATATAATCTAGAGGAATCCAGGTACTCGTCTTAATCCCATTGCGACGACATGACCATCATGCTTGGCCTTTGAAAGAGGCATGGTTAGAGGATAAACGATGTTATCGGCTGTCCCAACCTTACATAAATCAATTTCCTTCCTCTCCACGTAATCTCTAATTACATGGTATTTCCTAATTACATGTCTAGACTTGTTACTATACTTGGGTTCCTTTGCTTGAAAGACAGCCTCATTGTTATCACAATACATCGTGATTGGATCTACGGCGGTGGGGACTACTCCAAACCTTCCATGAATTTCCGAATCCACAAAGCTTCCTTTGTAGCCTCTTATGCTGCAAGGTACTCAACTTATGTTGTAGAATCTGGAGTCACGCTTTACTTGAAGCTATTCCAGCAAACAGCTCCTCCATTCAACACAAAGACATAGCCGGATTGAGATTTTAAATCATCCCTATCATTTTGGAAATTACCGATCGTGTAACCCTTTACACGCAATTCAGTTTATCCTCCAAACACCAAGAACGAATCTTTAGTCCTTCGTAAGTACTTAAGGATGTTCTTGATGGCTATCCAGTGACTCTCACCTGGATTGGCTTAATAACGACTCGTTATGCTTAAAGCATATGCAACGTTGGGGCGAGTACACATCATAGCATACATGATTGATCCAACTGGGGAATCATAAGGGATCAACTTCATGCGTTCAATCTCCTAAGTGACGGTAGGACTCTGCGATTTTCTCAGAGTGATACCATGACCTATTGGAAGAAAGCCTCTCTTAGAGTCTTCATTTTGAACCGATCAAGAATCGTATCTATATAAGCTTCTTGACTTAATACTAGTACCCTCTTGGATCTATCTCTATAGATTCGGATACCCAAAATGCGTTGTGCCTCTCCCAAATCCTTCATATGGAAGTGTTTCCCTACCCAGTCCTTTGTAGAAGTAAGCATTGGTATATCATTCCCAATGAGAAGTATGTCATCCACATACAAAATAAGGAAAGTAACTTTGCTCCCACTAAACTTTATGTATAAACATGGCTCCTCGACACTTCGAGTGAAACCGTTGTATTTAATAACATGATCGAAGCGATGATTCCAACTCCTCGATGCTTGCTTAAGACCATAAATGGATCTCTTAAGTTTTCACACCTTCTTAGGGTTGGATTTATCCACAAAACCTTTAGGTTGTGTCATGTACACTTCCTTTTCTAGAATCACATTCAAGAAGGCGATTTTGACATCCATTTGCCAAATTTAATAGTTATGAAATGCGGCAACCACTATGAGATTCGTAATGGATCGAAGCATAGCGACTGGGGCGAAGGTTTCGTCATAGTGTAAACCATGAACTTGAGTGAAGCCTTTCGCCACTAATCTAGCATTGTAGACATTATTATGTCCATCTATGCCGTTTTTGATCTTGTAGATCCATTTGCACTAAAGAGGTCGAACCTTCTCAGGTAAGTCTACCAAGTCCCATACTTGATTTTCGCACATAGAATCCATTTCGGATCGCATGGCCTAAAGCCAATGCGCGGAGTCGGGACTAGAAATGGCCGACTTGTAGGTGGTAGGTTCATCACTTTAAAAAAGTAACAAATCACCATTTTCCTCGACGCATCCGAGGTAACGGTCAGGTTGATGACTAATTCTAGTTGACCTTCTAGGGACAAGAACCGTTTCAGACGCGGAGGGAACATTTTCCTCTACTTCATTTTTGGTTTGTGGCTCTTGAACTTCATCAAGTTTAAATTTTCTGCCACTCTGCCTTTAAGAAACGAAACCGTTTTCTAGAAAGACAGCATCACGAGCCACAAACACTTTGTCCATGTGACGGTTGTAGAAGTAATAAGCATGTGTTTCCTTAGGATACCCTAAAAAAGACATTTGTTGGATCTGGGTGCGAGTTGTTGACACGAGCCTGTCGCAAGCCCGATGCAAAGATAAATTACCTAGACTAGGCTAATAAAAAATTAATGTAATTAGGGAAGTAGGGGTCGATCCTCAGGGAGATGGTGTTTCCTATGGATTGTGAATCGTCTCACAATTGAGTTTTATCTAATGATTTTCTGGGTTTTGGATTTTGTGATGTCTAAACTAACGAATGGCATAAATAAAAACGAAATAAAAACAAACTAGAATGAAAACAATAAAGCAAATGATAGATTAACAATAATGAGAAGCATCTAGGGAAGTAGGTTCACACATGTAGATTGATATATTGATGAAATTGGATTTAGGATATGCAAGCAATTCATTGAGCGTTCGTAAGAATGGCGTGTTCATTAAAATCATAGATCAGATGGTCTAGCAGGCTTTTAGTGCGATTTACTAGGTCTTAATCCACTATGTCACGCTTTGTCTATTCGATTCCTGTATATCTAGTTATCTACCTTGGAAAAGAATTCCACACTAGTCAATGATTGTGATCAAGAATCGTCAACTATCGTTAAAGTCCAAACATGCATAGACACAATGTTTTAAAAGCACAATTTCCTTTATCCAATTATCATATTTTAATCAATCTAACATGGCTACCATACACCCTAGAAAGGTGACTACTCACTCATGGTTATGTTGATATTAACAATGAAAGTTGAGGTAAGCATAATTAGTTGATTTTGACAATAATTTAGACTCTCTATGTGGCGATAATAACGACGCTATACGACAATCTAAGCAATGAAACTATGATTATAACAACATGAAAATGAATCTAATGAAATAGAAAATGACAACCAAATGGAAAGCAATAAAGAACAATAAGCAAAGGATAAATTAGGAATACCTAGGTGACGATCAACGATAAAAGCGATAACAATAATAGAAATCCCTCGCATAGAAATACCGTACTTTGAATTACAACTCTTGAACCCGACTAGTAGATACAAAGATTGAAATTCTTATTGAGCTAAGCTAACTTTTTGAAAGGAAATGGACAGAAATAAACTAGAAACAAATGACAAAAGAAGAAGAGAATCTAAACTAGAAAGACTAAAGCTAAAAGGAAATATAAGACTAGATTATGTAAGATAGATTGTATGATGGATTATTTCATGGATGATGATATGAGGGGCTTGGCACATCTATTTATAGTATTAGGGTTTCGTGGAGAAGAGGTCGAGCAATAAATGCATAGGTCAAAAATAGGATGAAGGAGCCCTAATGCACTGAGCAGCAGGAATACCCGATCGGGTACACCACTTACCCGATCGGGTAAGTCGTCTTCTGGAAGCTCTTGACTAACTCTTCAACTTCCTTCGCTTTGACTTGACTTACAACATCCCCCTTGACTCTACAATCGGGTTTGTTGCTTGGATCTGATGTAAAGCGATGAATTCTCCCGTCTAATTGATTGGTCTTCCGACAACTACAAAACCGTCTTTGCTTCTTCTCTCCCTTAAGTTAGTGAACCTTCTTGAAATGCCTTACACACGGTCAAGCTTGCATCTTCAAATCGTCGGGTTCTAGGCAAATGCTCGAAAATATAGAAAAAGGGCGTAGAAACGTCACTTTCCCTACAAAACAAGTTAGAACACAGGAATTCGCCTAGAAGACGATATTAGCTCATAAAATGGCTTAACAAAGCACAAATGACAAACAAAAACGAGCTAAAGTGGGGGTTAAAATCATACAAATATTCACTTATCAAACTCCCCCAAGCTAAACCTTTGCTTGTCCTCAAGCAAACATAACAAACAATACCAGGACAAGGTTGCAAGTATTGGCTACTACACCATCAGGAAACAAATCTCAACATAAAGCTTTGGAAACATAATGAATCATAACCCAAAAACAACGTGGACAAGAATGATACATAGACATGGCTGAGATTTACATAACGACGTAGCACAAAGAATTTCACTACAGATTTTCGGCTCTTGCATGATCTTTTGACAAATGGACTCTCACGGCACACTCGAACACTCATTGTATGTAAAAGGTGATTTCTTTATGTGTAAATGTTTGAGACACTCACCTATCTACGACTTATGAAAATGTGTCCGCAGTCTAATATGGTAAACAATTCAACACACAAGTCAAAGATCACAATGCACATAGAAAAGAAGCCGAAAAAGTAATGAAGAAGGCTTTGGGAAATGGGTGAAAGGTGGACAAACAGTTATGGTCATGTATAGTGAGCTAGCAACTGACCAATGATAAATGAATACCCAATCGAGACTTTCGATGAATTTCCACAAGACAAATGATGAAGCCAGAAGTAACAATTTGGCTTTTTCCACACAAAACACAAGAGTGAACTCCTTCTATATATTGACTTTTTTTTTATTTATTTTTTTTAGGAGATACTCACAACTTTTTCTTTTATTACTTTTCTTTCTCCTTTTTTTTTCTTTTTCGATTTTTCGATTCTCTTTTTTTTTTCATTTTTTCTTTTCTGAACACAACTTCACTTCTTGAACTTTTCGTTTTCCCAATTCACTTTGACAGATAAGAGCAAATCTTCTCAAAAGAGCACCCACACACCATAGTCTAGCTACTAGCTCAAAAGGTAGGCAGTTTTTATCCGTAGCTATTATTTTGTAAAGCACTTGTATGAAGGGGCTAATTTTTGAAGGGCAAATTAAAGTGAAAAAGGCTTCAAATCTTAGTGAATCATGAATGCAATGCCTATAGAAATGAAATGAGAACCATACTTATGTGTTTTGACATGACACACATCACAAAGAGAACTACACACACCTAGATGAGACTGGGTATGGATGTACCAGTCTAAGGAGGTTCTACCTTACAATATATGTAGTTTGCCAAATGTCAAGATCAAGCGTACTCATCTATAGATTCATTCCATGCCTACTGTGTACAAGACTTCCCCATGTATGCAAAATTCAATAAATATTGAATCATTATCTTTTGAAGGCTCTAAGGTTGGGAAATGTAACATGATAGTACAGTAAACAAGCAAGCAAAGCATGAAAAGCATTCAATTGTGTTCAAAAATTGTTAAATTTTCTCAAAAATCTTCTCTTTCTTTTATTCAAAATATGAAAAAAATATAGCTAAAATACAAAATGGGAAAAATGCAATCCCTCCCCCAAGCTAAACATCACATTGTCCTCAATGTGAGCACAAAAACTAAATATGCAATGAGATGCTTAATGGGAAGAAAGGAAAAATGAAAGAAGAATGAAGCTTACTAGTCAGCGCGGACTCCCCCAAGCTAGTCTTTTGGACTTTTGACAAGGAAGGTCGTCAGAGATTCTTCAAAAACTCTTTCATCTGCAAAGAAATCTAACAAAACAACGTAAAAGGGAAAAATAAAAATGCAAAAAGGGAAAACACGGGTTGCCTCCCGAGAAGCGCTTGTTTAACGTCTTGCTCGACGAATTTTTCATTAGAATCATTGGGTTGAGGATGGACGCTCCGTATAGACAATAT
>JAIUZE010024933.1:0-20149 GCA_022085475.1 Heliosperma pusillum | reverse complement strand
AAAATATATTCGTAATAAAATTACAGGGTCTTATCACTGGGGCGGAAGGTTCTCGTCAGCTGTTAAGAACATCAACGTCCCAAATCAAAGACTTTAAAAGATACATTTTCGCATCAATAAATGAGAAAACTAGTTAGCGAACGTCTCCAATAACGAGTCTCAACACTCCTTGACGGTAAAATACTTGAAATCATCAAAAAGTTCCAAAAGCTTTTAGTTCAAAAATTCTATAGTAAAAGTAATAACACTACTATCTATACCTAAAATTTCTAACTAAAGCTTTTAATAACCTATCTATACGAGATGATAATTGATAGAAGGAACGAAATATTCGAAAGAATAAATCGAATAGAAAGAGAGAAAAGAGAGGAATGAACCACCATACTATCTTCCATCAATGAAAATTCAAATGTCAATCGTAACTCGACAACACTAACTGCACCAAAATCTAGTCCTCAAGAGAGTGCAATATATCCTCAACATTTTCAATCATCAAATTCCTACCAAAATATTTCATAAGCATGACCCATCGAGTAACTGCAGTGATATTATAGGGGTGTGTTAGGAATTGGACCCTAGACTCCTATCTAGCACTGGATATGGATGTTACTCAACTCCCACAGCTCAACACAGGGAATCAAACAACAAACTAGACTAGCTAAGGCTCCTTACCACAGCCAAGCACAGGTAAGCAGACTTGAACTAAACAACAAGCAAACACCCCACAGTCTATGCACAGGGATATCTAACTTGCCACAGACTTAGATCAACAACCACAGCCTAGCACAGGAAGTTATCTGGCCTGACTTTCAACCAAGACAATGCATAAGTTGGAAAGATTTTAGAAATGAGAACAATGCTCAGTTTTTTCATTCAATAACAACTGCCTTGTACAAAAGAGCATGGGTCCTTATATAGGCCTCAATGCTTGATCTAATACAACCCTAGAGGATCATCTAAGGGCCACGATTAGTTGCTGAAAGATAACAAAATACTGGCTACAAATACAGACTGACAATACAAAAGAAAACAGACAAAATGCAGACATTTGATAGTGACATGCTCCAGGTTGTGTTTGTTGCTTGGTGTTGGCTTGAAGCTTGTGGACGAGGCTCATCAATGCTCCTTGACCTTCTTCTGCAGTAGTTCTAATAGTAGGGAAGACAAGGAAAGACTTTTGGAGATAGTCTTTCAGTTTTTAGCTAGAAATGGAAAGACTGCTTTATGCTTTATGCTTTAGGTAGGCTGTTTTGATTTGGATTTTTAGGGTAGTTGTGTTGTGTTTTGGAACTGGTTCCCTAGGACTTTTTTGGACCTAGGTGGGTAAGGTTTTAGCTGGGCTTGGTGGTAGCTGGTGGTTTGAAGTGTGGTGGTAGTTATGGCTTCCCCAAGTGGCTGTTGTAGGCTGTTTTTGTGATTTTCTGGTTGGGTGTGGGTAGGCTTGTCTTTGGTTAGCTTGGCTCGTGTCTTGGCTCGTGTCCTGGCTCGTGCCTTGGCTGTCATGGACCCTCATTGTGACATGGTCCTGGTTAGCTCTTATCAGGTTGAAATTCTCCCCTTTGTTGCCCATCCCTTGTCCCCAGATTGACCCCTGGATGCCCATGTAGACCTCCCCTTGGTTACCATTGCTCACCCCTTGATCCCCCTTGTTGGATTCTGCCCTGCCCTGTGCTCCAGCTCCTGCTGCATCCTCCCCTGGTTGAATTGGGCTTGTCCTCAAGCCTGTAGCCTCCTCATCTCCAGAATCTCCATAGTATGGACTGAGATCCCCTACATTGAAAGTGCCATGAACCCCATAGTCTCCTGGTAGATCAACCTTGTATGCATTAGGACCAACACTTTCTATGATTTCAAATGGACCATCAGCTCTAGGCATGAGTTTGTTCTTCCTCCTAGCTGGGAACCTCTCCTTCCTCAAGTGGAGCCACACTAAATCCCCTGGCACAAACTCCTTCTTGGACCTAGGAACCTTGGACTGTTTCTTGTACCTCTCATTTGCTCTTTCTATCTGCTTTCTGACTGCCTCATGAAGCTTCACCATCTGCTCAACCCTCCTCTTTGCATCAAAGTTCACCTCCTCCCTTGGTATATTAGCTAATTCCAGTGGCATAAGTGGGTTAATCCCATAGACAACCTCAAATGGGCTGTGACCTGTTGCAGATGAGGGTGCTCTGTTGAAAGCAAACTCAGCATGAGCCAGCTTCAAGTCCCAATCCTTCAAGGACTTGCTTACCAGACACCTCAAGATCCTCCCTAGAGTCTTGTTTGTGACCTCAGTTTGGCCATCAGTCTGAGGGTGGTGAGAAGTGCTGAACAAAAGCCTGGTCTTCAAGAGTCTCCATAGTGTTTTCCAGAAGTAACTCATGAACTTAACATCCCTGTCTGAGACTATTGACTTAGGAACCCCATGTAGCCTCACAATCTCCTTCAAGTATAGCTCAGCAACACTTGCAGCATCCTCAGTCTTCTTGCAAGCCACAAAGTGAGCCATCTTGCTAAACCTGTCAACAACAACCATTACAGAATCCTTACCTCTTTGTGTTCTGGGTAGTGCAACAATAAAGTCCATGCTCACATCCTCCCAAGGTTTGTTTGGCACTGGTAGTGGAGTGTAAGGTCCAGTCTGGAAAGAGCTCTTGGCTTGTTGACATGTGGAGCACCTCCTGAGGACAACCTGAACATCCCCTATCATCCTGGGCCAATAGAATTGATCCTGTAGTATTTCAAGTGTCTTTTGAACCCCAAAGTGTCCCCCTAGTCCTCCTGAGTGTACTTCCCTGATGAGTAGATCCCTGTAAGAACCCCTTGGAATGCATAGCTTGTTTCCTTGGAACAAGAACCCCTCCTGCAGCATGTACTTCCCCCCTTGAGTCCTTCCTCCTCCAGTTTGTGTGATCCATTCCTCAGCAAAGTCAGGGTCCTCCTTGTACAATTCTTTCAGAAATTCAAACCCCAACACCCTTTGCTCCATGACTGCTAACAAAGAATGCCTCCTTGACAGTGCATCTGCCACAACATTCTGTTTCCCCTCCTTATACTTACTAGAGAATGTAAAGGATTGTAGAAACTCTACCCACTTGGCATGCCTGTGATTCAGCTTGTGTTGGCCACTGATATACTTCAATGCCTCATGATCTGAGTGCAGAACAAAAGGCTTTGGCTTCAAGTAGTGCCCCCAATGCATGACTGCTCTGATGATGGCATAGAATTCCTTATCATAAGTGGAGTACTTGAGCTTGGCACCATTCAGTTTCTCACTGAAATAAGCAACTGGCTTTTGCCCTTGTATCAACACTGCCCCAATGCCAACCCCACTAGCATCACATTCCACCTCAAACAGCTGATCAAAGTCAGGTAGTTTAAGGATTGGAGTCTCACACATCAACCTCTTGATCCTCTCAAAGGATTGTTGGGCCTCCTCAGTCCACTGGAACTCCCCTTTCTTCAAGCACTCAGTGATGGGTGCTACAACTGAACTGAAGTTCTTGATGAACCTCCTATAGAATGAAGCCAACCCATGGAACCCCCTCACCTCAGTGATGGTTCTAGGTGTAGGCCATGTTTGAATGGCTGCAACCTTCTCCTGATCAACTGAGATTCCTCTTCCTGACACAATGTACCCTAGAAATGCAACCTCCTCAACCATGAAGGTACACTTCTCTAGCTTCCCATACAGCTTCTGCTCCTTTAAGATCCCAAAGATTGTTTCAAGGTGTCTGAGATGTTCCCCTCTGCTGCTACTATACACTAGGATGTCATCAAAGTAAACCACAGCAAACCTGCCCAAACAAGGCCTCAACACTTCTGTCATAAGTCTCATGAAGGTGCTTGGTGCATTGGATAGTCCAAATGGCATGACAAGCCATTCATACAGACCATGTTTTGTCTTGAATGCAGTCTTCCATTCATCCCCCTCTCTGAGCCTCACCTGATGGTAACCCTGCCTTAGATCAATCTTAGAAAAGACCTGAGCTCCACTTAGCTCATCAAGCATGTCATCTAGCCTTGGAATGGGGAACCTATACTTGACTGTAATGTTGTTGATTGCCCTGCTGTCAGTGCACATCCTCCAGGTGCCATCCTTCTTAGGCACTAGTAGAGCAGGTACAGCACAAGGGCTTAGGGACTCCCTCACAAACCCTTTGCTCATAAGCTCCTCAATCTGCTTCTGCAACTCCTTGGTGGCAGTTGGGTCACTCCTGTAGGCTGGTCTATTTGGTAGTACAGAACCTGGGACCAAATCAATGTGGTGCTCAATCCCTCTCAGGGGTGGTAGTCCATCTGGTAACTCTCTTGGAAAGACCTCCTTGTATCTCAAGATCAAAGGTTCAACCTCTGCTGGCAACTTGGAACCTTCCCCTTCTGTTACTTCCTTAGATAGCAAGATGATCACAGGTTGTTCTTGCTTCATCTCCTTGATCATAGCTGCCTCTGATAAAAACAACACCCCATTGACCTCCTCTGGCACATTGGGACTCCCATAATTCCTCTGGTTGGGTGGTAGAGGTGTCAAAGTTACCTTCTTTCCCCCATGCCTGAAGCTATAGGTGTTATCCCTACCCTGATGAGTGGTGTTTCTATCAAACTCCCAAGGCCTCCCTAGTAGTAGGTGACAGGCATCCATTGGTACTACATCACACAATACCTCATCTTGGTATACCTTCCCAATAGAGAAGGGCACCAGGCATTGCCTATCAACCCTCACCTCAGCCCCCTTGTTAAGCCATCTCAGTTTATAGGGGTGTGGATGCTCTTGAGTAATCAGACTTAGCTTGTTCACTAGGGTGATGGAAGCCACATTGGTACAACTCCCCCCATCAATGATCAAGTTGCATACCCTCTCTTGAATGGTGCACCTGCTTCTGAATATCAAAGACCTCTGGTCATCCTCCAATGGAGTATGTTGAGAGTGCATGACCCTCCATAGGACCAAGTTATGGCCTGTGTCAGGATGAGCCATGACCAAGTCCTGCATTGGTTCCTCCTCAGCTGTCACTACCTCTAACACCATGCTGTCATCAACCTCATACTCAACTAATCCCTCCTTCTCCCACTCTTCTACCTCCATAAGTGTCATGGTTCTCTTAGAAGGACAGTCCTTCCTAAAGTGACCATAACCTTGGCATTGGAAACATCTGATTTTGTTCTCAGTTGGGGTGGGGTTGGGTTTAGAGTTCACAACTCCCTTTCCTTTGTCTGTGGTTGACTGGCTGGTTGTTTTAGGGGTCTCTCCCATCCTAATACCACTGTAAGGTTTGTATGCAGGTCTAGTAACAGGCTTAGGTAGAGTTGGTTTGGTTTTTCCCATTTTTTCAACCCTTAAAGCTAGGTTGACAACATCATCATAGGACCACAAAGGTTGCATCCTTACTCTGGCAGCAATGCTCCTATCTAGACCCTCTAAGAATCTGGCAATCCTTTGCTCAGGTTTCTCATTGACCTCACACTGGAGAGTCAATTGCTCAAAGTCTCTTAGGTAAGCCTCTACAGACCTCTCTTCTTGTTTCAGTTTGGATAGTTTAATGAACAGATCTTGGGTGTAGTCTTTAGTGACAAATTTGTTTAGCATCTTCTTTTTCAGTTTTGACCAAGACCTAAGAGGTTCCTTACCCTCCTTAATCCTTTGGTGCTTTAAGTTGTCAAACCATAGGGATGCATACCCTTTCAATCTTAGCACAGCAACTTTAAAAGACTTAATATCAGAGTAACTTTTGTATTCAAATACCTTCTCAACATCCCTAATCCATTCTAATAGATCATCAGGGTTTAAACTACCAGAGAATTCAGGAATTTCTACCTTGAGATGCTTGTCAGTGTGCTCTGGAATCTCCTCATAAGTTCTGTTGCTTTCTCCTGAGTCTGACCCTTCTTCCTCTTGCAGGGGCTGTCCTCTTCCCATGCCCATGTAGCCACGACCTCTGCCTCTGCCTCTAGGGGGTGGTCTTCCCCTCAGTGGAGGAGCAATGTTCTCCATGACAGTGTTCAAGGCAGCCAGCACTACATTTACAGTGCCTGCTAGCTGATCCACCTTGCCTTCAATACCTGCAAGCCTCTCTTCACTCATTGGGTTATTTTTTGTGTTTTTGTTGTAGTTTGGATAACAATGGCCTCACAACCAAAGCTCTGATGCCAGAATTGCAGTGATATTATAGGGGTGTGTTAGGAATTGGACCCTAGACTCCTATCTAGCACTGGATATGGATGTTACTCAACTCCCACAGCTCAACACAGGGAATCAAACAACAAACTAGACTAGCTAAGACTCCTTACCACAGCCAAGCACAGGTAAGCAGACTTGAACTAAACAACAAGCAAACACCCCACAGTCTATGCACAGGGATATCTAACTTGCCACAGACTTAGATCAACAACCACAGCCTAGCACAGGAAGTTATCTGGCCTGACTTTCAACCAAGACAATGCATAAGTTGGAAAGATTTTTAGAAATGAGAACAATGCTCAGTTTTTTCATTCAATAATCAACTGCCTTGTACAAAAGAGCATGGGTCCTTATATAGGCCTCAATGCTTGATCTAATACAACCCTAGAGGATCATCTAAGGGCCACGATTAGTTGCTGAAAGATAACAAAATACTGGCTACAAATACAGACTGACAATACAAAAGAAAACAGACAAAATGCAGACATTTGATAGTGACATGCTCCAGGTTGTGTTTGTTGCTTGGTGTTGGCTTGAAGCTTGTGGACGAGGCTCATCAATGCTCCTTGACCTTCTTCTGCAGTAGTTCTAATAGTAGGGAAGACAAGGAAAGACTTTTGGAGATAGTCTTTCAGTTTTTAGCTAGAAATGGAAAGACTGCTTTATGCTTTATGCTTTAGGTAGGCTGTTTTGATTTGGATTTTTAGGGTAGTTGTGTTGTGTTTTGGAACTGGTTCCCTAGGACTTTTTTGGACCTAGGTGGGTAAGGTTTTAGCTGGGCTTGGTGGTAGCTGGTGGTTTGAAGTGTGGTGGTAGTTATGGCTTCCCCAAGTGGCTGTTGTAGGCTGTTTTTGTGATTTTCTGGTTGGGTGTGGGTAGGCTTGTCTTTGGTTAGCTTGGCTCGTGTCTTGGCTCATGTCCTGGCTCGTGTCTTGGCTGTCATGGACCCTCATTGTGACATGGTCCTGGTTAGCTCTTATCAGGTTGAAATTCTCCCCTTTGTTGCCCATCCCTTGTCCCCAGATTGACCCCTGGATGCCCATGTAGACCTCCCCTTGGTTACCATTGCTCACCCCTTGATCCCCCTTGTTGGATTCTGCCCTGCCCTGTGCTCCAGCTCCTGCTGCAGTAACAATTCCCAATTATTCAAATTCAATTAGAATCTTCTAAGGTCCATCGAAACTATTATTGGAAATCACCATTAACAATATTTATAATTAAGGAAACCAGACCGCTAACAACCACAAAGTAAAGGACTTTCTATGAAATCCTTTAATCCTATTTATTCCAAAATTCATTATCCAAATTTATTAACAATGAACCTTCTCATCCTCAAAAGTTGAATCACAAAACCTCAAAGAGATTAGTCACCCAAATCTTGATTCACTTAACTTTTGCCAAATATAGGGCAATGCGACCGTAATCAATTTATTTATCTCTTCCAAACTCTCAATACATCGGTTTTCGCTTATGTCGATATTCCTCAAGTTGTGTCATCAAATCCTAATTCCACAAAGTATTTGTTCCCGTTAGGGTCCAACATTTAACGACAACAAATTCCCAAGTAACACTAAAAATCACTCAACTTCCTAACCACAACTACAACTATTATTAAGCTTATTTCGATCCTCAAAAAGATATTGCAACTTCAAGCTTTCATATTTTAAAACCACTAGGATAGTTTCTTCCTAAACTTATTCTCCATTTTCTATAATCATTTAAACACGAAACTAGCTCCATAGGACGGTTAGGTATCATATTCGAAACTCCTTCAAAACACCTCTACTAACCCTTACGATAGCTAAAAGGACTACCTCTCCAGAGAGTAGGGATAAAAGAACATGATACAAGGAACATTAGGAAGCATTATTAAAGATTAAGATAAGATGAAAAAAAACGAAGGCGAAAAAGGAAAACGAGGCTGAGGAAGAGACAAAGAAGCTCCCGTATCTAATAAAATTAAACACGGATTTCATAAATTGAAACGTACCAGTCACCAGGTCTGGTTGAGCATCGGCCTCAGCGCGGCTCATGACGAAAATTCGACCCTTCGGTCTCCCAGATGTAGCTGGTGTAGAAGCTATCATCTTCCTATCAGGACATACAAATGACTTGTGTCCCGGCTTCAGACAAGTAAAGCATACAATTGGCTTGTTGAAACAGCCAACACCTGGATGCATAGGCATCTTGCACGCAAAACAGGTACGACCCTTAGGATCGTTGTTGTTGCTCGGGACAAATGGACGGTTTGTCGGATTTGCCTGTCCACTCTGAAAGTTCCTCCTCTTGTTTGGAAAAGAAGGAGAAAAGGAAGGTCGGGAAGTAGGATATAGAGGTCTCTTGCCAAAGGCATTAGGAGCTACAAACGAAGTACGGGCCTCCTCGGCAATCTCCCGAATAGAACTCTCCGCCCATAAAGCATCATTGTAAATCGAGACAAAAGAAGTAGAACCCCTACTTATCTTCCCCTTCACCTGAGGAGATAGCTTTCCTAAGTAAAAGAAAGCTTTGTCTTCCTCCTTCGAAACAAGTCGAGTGGCATAATGAGCCAACTCGTTGAACTGAGTAGTGAACTCCTGAACAGAAAGAACTCCTTGCTTAAAGTCCATAAACTCCCTCAGCTTTTGCTGTCTCAACTCATCCGGATAGAACCTCGTCTCCAATAGTTCACGGAAACGAGTCCACCCAAAATTAGGCTCCAACTTAGCAGTAGGACCTGAAAGAGTCCACCACTGATCCGCTTCCTTCTCCAAGAAGTGAGAAGCAAGACGGACCTTATCCTCTTCAAGGACATGATAAAGAGAAAAACTCTTTTCCATCTCTCGTAACCACACAGAAAGCTTAACGGGATCAACTTCGCCATCGTAGGTTTTGGCTTGGCTCCTCGATAGCTGTGAAGCAACCCACGTATAACTCCCGTGTCTCTCACGATCGGAATAGGATTAGGAATCTGATTTGCTTGCTGGTTTTGCTGGTTTTGGATAATAACGGTAAGAGCTGCTAAAATAGTGTTGTCAATCCTCGGAGGCATCTTGCAAAATTAAAACACAGATTAGTACTTATCATTTAGCAAGAACAAAGAGACTACAACATAAATCCTAATCTACCCATCTTACCCTTCTATCTCACCGTTTATTATTTATTAAGGTCAAGTTATTTATGCAAGGGTACACAAACGTGCGTCGGGAGCAAAATAGCTCTGATACCAACTGTGACACCCTCAAATTTGCGGAAAGAAAAAAAAATATTTTAAATACATAAAAGAAATATGATAGTACGTAACGAAGGTGTCATAAAATAAAAAGGGTCATTACAAAACGTAAATAATATTTTACAAAAGAAATATACAAGACGGGAGACATATCTCCCGTATAAATACGGAAATGAAACGAGTGTATAATAATATACAATCTAAGAACCGAATATAGGTCCAAGGTCAATACTTCGCTCGCTAGCTCGTCAATGTACCCAAATATGCATTCACCACCTGTTCGACCGCATTAAATATAAACACGGAAGCCACAGTCAGTGGGGAGTAACTCCGAGTTCTCCCAGCCACGAAATGTCAAGTTTAATGAAACATGAATAACATAAAAGCAATGTATATGGAAAATACAAAACTTAAACATATATGATATGCTTTTCATGTTATGAAACAGATAACTAACAAATAACCTAGCATGTGAAAGCTATCATGTGAAACCGATAATAAACTATAACTCGAGGTAGGGAAGCTGGTATGCTAGCTCAGAGGTTCCTCTCAGAAACATGGCCATGATACACTCAAACCCTAATCAACACGTAATCATGTGAATCAGTTAACAACCGGTAATCCAAACTCTATCAATCCTAGCCGGCTTGCATTTCACCTTCTAGAACTCATAGAATCATACAAACATGAAAGACCAATACTTCTACAAACAGGCATAAGTTCTTAGCACAGTCAATAGAAGACTTCTGTAACTCGAGGCTATACCACAAGGTAGGAAAACATCCTAGTCCTAGACTGATCAGACCTAGCGACAACAGCTATTCCGTTCCCCGTCCCATGACATAACCGTCTATGAGAAACTCTAATAGGCGACCCCCTAAGCAGAGATGGCTAGTACTTAAGCTGGCTCCCTTCCCAAAGCGGAACTCTTAGGATGCCATGCCCCGACTTGGAGATAAGCCCCCCAGGCCGGGACACAAAAGAATTCAAGCGGCGACATATAATGTTAAAGACAGTACGGACCTATCAAGTCATGGTCCAGGATCATTAGAATTAGAAGGGTCAAGACGCCATATACTCATAATTCTCTATGGGTACTTAGTCAACACGACACATATCATACAATCAAACAGTCACGGGAAAACTTCCTATCATGTGACTAAATTGCATATAAATCATATTCAAATATCATATCGCCTCAAATCTACTAAGGCTCATTCATACATAAATAAAACCTTACTTGAAGACAAATCCCCGACCCGAGTCCCGCGACGGGTCATCAGTCAAAATGGGGCTGACTAGATCTTAGTTTGACCAAACCCGTTTGGTCAAACCGGCTAGAAACAGAGTCTTTACCAATTAGACTTAGACATAAAAATCAACATATTCATTACATGTTATTTTATTAAAACTTCTAAAATGTGAATTATTAAATCTTACGAAAAACCCGCTTGACTTAAAGGATATCAAATTAAACTACGATCTCGTATTATAATTTCTAACATGTGAGAAATAATAATTTTATGAAAAACCTTTTAATTAAATATTTTACTTATTAACATTTCTCACTTGCTAATTATTACAAAACGCGATAAAATAACAATAAACTCAAAAACCGTCACAAGTCCAAAGAGGGAACTCATGGGCTGATTTGGGCCGGACAAGACACGGGCCTGGACTGGGCCCACGAGCCTGGTTTGGGCCTGTTTTGGGTCGTCATTTTTAAAACCGTTTCTTAATATTTCCCGCATGCTTAACATATTTAAAACCCGTCAAAACAACAACAAAACAATCAAGTATCGACACAAACCCCAAGGACAATACCCGGACCAATCCAGACCGGACCTGGACCGGCCTGAACCAGCCTGAACCGGCCTGGTTTGGGCTGGTTTTCAGACCACCTTACACGGCCACTTCCACGGCCAAACAACAACCATTTCCAATTATTTCTAACATGATTTTTATTAACAACATCCATTTTTAAACATCCAATTCAACCATCATCATACAAAAATCATGATTTTGAACAAATCATTCAAATATGTCAAGAACACTAATCATGCTAATTATTCATACAACATAATAAAAAAAACTACTTATCATGTACTACTAAAAATCAATAAGTAAATAATATTAAACTAAGCTAAACAAAGATACAAAGGTATGTAACATTAATTCGTCGAGTAACTCGGAATCGTTACCTTAGCTAGCAAAATCAATTAGCACCCAAAAAATAAGAAGTATAAAGAAAACCCGTCTTCTAATCTTCTCCTAAAATATACGAGTCACCAAACTCGTCTTCAAAATCTTCCCCTATAAGAAATGACAAGAAAAACATTATTAGAATTAAAACTTGATTTTCCATAATTAAAGTGTTGAAAACGATTTTGTCGGAATTGAAAAATAAACCGTACTTGAAGATTGAGAGCGAAGAGGAGATTCTAGAAATATAAGTTAGGACGGATTTGAATAAGAAATGAAGGTTTTGTGTCGATTTTGCTCAAGAACGACGAAGAACGATGAAGAACGACGAAGAACGATGAAGAACGATTAAAGAAAGTATTAATTAGATCTTAAGTTGATTTATTGTAAAATGGAAAGGTAGTTAGTGAGTAAGTGTGGTGTGAGCCGTGTACATATAGAAGGATTATGGAGTCGGGTTTTGAAATTGTTGTTACGGGATTGACTCGGGTTTTATAATTATATTACGGTAATTGTTTAGATATAATTATATATTAAGTTAATTAAACCAAATATCTAGATATTATGTTATTGTAATGAAAAGAAAGAAAATATCTAGTCCTATGAGAGGGTGAGAGAGCCGTGTGGTTTAGGTAGTAGTCGGGTCTGATTTTAAGCGATTTGCGAAATTTTCGTTGACGGATCGATAAAGTTACAAATATCTTAGATATTCGTATTAGTTTAATCGAAAGAATTAAAAGATCTTAAGTGAGTGGAAAAAGATGACATGGGGCGTGTGACTCATGCCAAAGTCGGGTTTCGGGTTTGTTTCGGGATTTAAGTTGGCTCGGGAATAGTTAAATGATGTTCGGGTTTAAACCGTAAAACCTTTTTATAAATTCCGAATAAATTCAAAATAATTTTATTAAATTATCATAAATTCAAATAAATCTTAATAAAAATAAATTAAATTTATTATTTTTCAAATATAATTTCGGTCTTTAAATTTACGAGGTGAGTCGGAAAAGTCAACGAAAGTCAAAGTTGACTTAAAAACGGGATTCTCATGGAATCTCGCAGAAATTCCAAATACGAATTCGGAAATTCAAAATTCGACTTGAAACAATAAATTCTATATTAAAAACTTAAATTTGCTGAAAAGTATCCGTAAAATATTTTCACTAGAAAAATAGGGTACTTTTCGGGTTGTTACATAAACAAATGAAACTACTCACTCATGTTGATAATTAGACTAATAGTATTTGATATAATAAGCATGATGAATATAAGGTTATAAAGGAAAACAACTTGTTAATAAAATGTGCTACACTAAGTGAATGAAAACTAACAATTCTAATGTAGAAAACAACATGGGCTTAAGGATAATGCATAAACATGGATGAGATTTACATAGCGGTGTAGCATGAAAGACTTCAATTGAACTTTTTGGCTCTTGCATGTTCTTTTGACTTATGGACTCTTACGATATACTCAAACTCATTTTAATGTGAAAGGATTTTTGTGAGTAGCACTCACCTATCCTCGACTCATGAGTGTGTGCCCGCAATCTAATATGGTAAAAATTTCAAAACTACAAGCCAAAAACTTTCAAATGCAAGCATGAAAAGGAAGCCATAGTTAAGAAGAAAGTTAATAAAAAATGGGTAAGAAAGGGGAACAAATGATTTATGGTATGTGGAGCTAAGTCAAGCTAGCAACAACCATATGTAAGGATGCTCAATCCCAAAACAATCCCAAAATTTCCAATATAATTCTTAAGAAAAACTCTTCAAAATTTGTAAATAAAATATGAGAGTTTCTTAAATCATCTTTTTTTTTTCAACATTCAAGATATGCTTCTCTTTTTTTTTTCATTTCATGCTTTTTTCCTTTCTTTTTCTCTTTTCTTTCTTTCATTTCCACCATTTTTTTCATCTCAAAGCATTAAGACCAAGCTCACAATGATACTTTAAAATAGAAGAAATCCTAGATGAGCACCCAAACACAATTAATCAAGGCTACTAGCTCAACAAGGTAGGCAATTTTTATATGTAGCTAAGGATAAATTTTGTGTGAATGGGTTCAAAAAGGCAAATTTAATCATGTGAATGGCTCCAAAATGCTAACAAATGAATGCATGCTTATAAAGAAATGAAATTAAAACCATACTTGTGCGTATTTGATGTAGCACAAACCATAAGGAGACCTACACTCACCTAGGAGAGACCGAATATGGATGCATCGGTCTAAGGAGGCTCTACCTTACCAATTTGTGGCTTGCCAAAAGTCAAGATCAAGCTTATTAGGTTCAAATTCCATATACCACCTACTATGTCAAGACATCCCCATGAATGCAATTATCCCGTCAAATAATAGAGAATAATTAACTATTAAGCTAAAATTGGGATATGCAAATGGGTACAACTATGTAAACCATGACCAAAGTAGGCAAGCAAAGCCTGTGAAGCACAAAAATTTCAAAGTTTCATAAATCTTCTAACTAAATGCAATTCCTAACTAAAATGCAAATGCAATCCCCCCCCCCCACAAGCTAAACACAACATTGTCCTCAATGTGCCAACATGTAAAAACACCCAAGCTAACCGTAAAAACGGTTCAAAGCACAAAACAGGGAAGACAAGAGGTTAATATTTAATGGGGAGTGGGAAAAATACAACTAAAGTGCAAAGTAAAAAAACTTACTAGACTAGCTAGCTTCCCCCCCAAGCTAGTATGTATACGGGGGATACCTTCATGCATCACAATCAAGTAAAGGGCCAAAATTCGAAACCCTTCCTACCCTTCTTCTTACCACGACCACCTCCCGAAGTATCACCACTACCACTAGGCTCATCACTTTGAAGAGGAGTGACATATTCACCAATATTTTGCCCACTTCCAAGCCCCTCTCCATAGCTACTATAGGCACCATCATAACCACCACCATAGCCTCCACCATAGCCTCCTTGAAATGCTTCAACTCCATAATCCGAACCACAAAAATCCGGATCGGCAGCATAGTGAGTAGAAGTACCTGCATCATGGTTAGGAGGAGGAAATCCATCCGAGGGATAATGATAAAAAGATGGGTGCGGTCCCTCGGGTCGAATCACCCCTTGCCTAGAAAAGGGATCATAAATAGGATACAATGCAAGCCTTTGGTCATCACGAATAACATTAATACTAAGACTAAGGTCACGCATCATATCCGTCACACCAACGCTAGATGTGGAATGACGTGCTTGAGTTGGTGGAACTCGTGCACGACGGTCAACTGTGGTAGCTCGCTCACCTCTAAGTGGCAAATGGTAAGTGGGTCGAATAAAGGGGCAATTCTCACTTCGGGGTTTGGTATGGACCAAAGGTTGAAGCTCTCCCGTCTCTCATGGTAGTGTAATAGAATCTTGATTACCAATCCTCGAAATCATATCCGGGTGAGAGCTCTGAAACCAATTACAAGATAGGAAATAGTCATAATCAAGTCCACCACCCTTTCCCGACTCTCCAAGGGAATCAAATCGGTGGTGTCTTGGTTGAAACGACAAACGCTATGGGCAATTCTAGTAACCAACCCATCCAAAACAATGGACCTATTTGTTGTATTACATTGTTTGGTCAAGTGGCTAGCAAAATTTGTAAGGAATATTCATTTCCCACTCGGCATCACCGTTTACATTAAGAAAGGCACCTAAAATTTTGTTCTCTATACTCCTCACTGAGTGAGGCTCATTCCTCCCAAAGAAAGTCCACCCCATATATCGTTGCCAAATGCGAATTTCGGGGTAATGGATGTATTGGTGAGGGGTATGGTCCCAACCAGTGAAAGGGTAGTGAGAAATGGATGCCCAAGTCAAGTCAGGTAGGTAGCCCTTGGGTGATTCGGTACACAAACCCTCATATCGCAAAGCAAAAATCTTAGCAAAGTCTAATAAATCCATACGATAATCAGTTAAACAACCGGAATGATACAAAATGGACAAACCCTTCACGTTTTGATTTATGAAACTCGAAGGAACTCAAAAACTCAAGTGTGAGTTCGGGAAAGGTTAGATAGTCCATTTTGTAACAAGCTAGCATACCAAGATTTTTAAATAAAGCCTTAACGTGTTTATCAATTCCGATTCTTTTCAAAGAAGCGTGATTGATAAACTTGGTTGTTTTCATACCTTTGGAGCGTAAGAGGACCCAATTATCCCATTTTTTTTTATCATTGAAGACCACTCGGGGATAATCAACATCATGCCATTCCGGTACATCGGACATTTCAACATCCTCCGCAGCTCGGGAGGATTCCGCACCACCTCTTCTTCTCTTTGGAGCACCTTGGGTAGGAGCTTTTCTAGGTGCCATTTTTCTGAAATTTTAAGACGAAATTTCATCCTAAGGCTACTAAAATCCATCCAAATAACAATAATAGAACAAATTAGTAAGCTAATACATCCTACAAATATCAATAAAGCACAAGATAATTAATTTTTAGCATAATGAAACACAAAATCAATTTCCCCCAATTTGAGTTAGGGTTTGATAAACTTAATTAAATCGATTGAAATGGATGAAATTAGAGATAAATAAAGGCAAAACTTACTTGATGATGGTGATGAGTGAATGATTCTTGCAAAGTAATGAAGGAATTTATGTTTCCTTTGAGTTGAAGTGAGAAAATGAAGAAAATAGAGTGAGGAAGATACCGTCGGGTTAGAATAAGGGGATAGCTGGGATTTCGTTTGCTTATAATACAGATGAAAAAACAGACGCGTAGAAAATTGAAACCCCGATCGGGGCCTGGGAACCCCGATCGGGGTTTGGCCCCTGTAAGTTTCTGACTTTTTTTCCGTGTTTTGGAGTAGTAATTCCCCGAACGGATTTCCGTGCTTGGGGATGCGTGAATTTCCACATCGACTCTTTATATCTTCATTTTTCTCCTAAAAAAAAAAACAAAAAGAAACATCGTCAAGTCTTGCTAAGTCTAAAAAAAACGAGAAATTACGGAAAATAAGAAAATAAAGAAAATAAAATGAAAGCAAATAAAAGCTTGGGTTGCCTCCCAAAAAGCGCTGGTTTAACGTCCCTGTAGAGTCTATTGATCGAATACGAAAGAGGGGGGGGGGGGGGGGGTGAATTGAGTATTAAAAACTAGCCCCACTTTTTTTATTTATATGATATGTAATTAATTATTTGATCTTATAGATTAAAATCAACTAATTAATTAATCAAAGTAAGCGTAAGTAACGAAATAACGAAAAGTAAAGAGAGTAGAGAGAGGCACACGGATTTTTGAAGTGGTTCAGTTTCACACGTTGAAACCTACGTCCACTATTCTCGATTAATAATTTTTAGTACTTTTCTACGGATTACAAAAATTATCAACCCACTCGTATAATCAACACTATGATTATAACTCAAGGTGAGTATCGCTAAATACTCTATACTATCTTACGCTAATAAGAAAGTACAATATAACTCATACAGATTCCCGTTAAAGAATTGTAAGCTTATAATGATGTACTATTATCCAATAACGTATTTCACTCAAGCGATTGATAATATTTGATGCACGACTCTTTTGAAAAAAACAAACTCTAAAAATAATAAATATTTTGCTCAAAGGTTTGCTTTAAAACGATTTTGGAAAATAATCACAAGTAGTATGTATGTCGTGTTGTGCGTGTGTATATCTCGTGTCTATTTCGTGTCTCTCACAATTGAGATGTGAAGGAGTATTTATAGTAATAGAAGCATAGTAGATCTAAAACCCTAGCTTAATATTTAAGAAAGATATTTATCTTTAATACCATAAAATAATATTTGCTTTATCTTTTAGAAATATCTTTATCTCAAAATATTATTTTGTTTATCTTTTAGAAATATATTTATCTTTAAGACCTCAAAATATTGTTGTAAAGATATAGTAGAATCCTAGATTAAGCTAAACAAGGAAAACAACCTAGATAGGCCGAAATCCCTAGCTACACAAAACCCTAGGAGGCACGCAACCCTAGGTGGCAAAATCTATTGGTTTACACAAAACCCTAGGTGGCTCAAACCCTAGGTGGGCTTATTAGGTTAACAACAAATTAAGATAGAATATATTAGAAACCGTACGTAGCATGGCAACCCATAAGTTGTATTACTTACCAATAGAATCTCATAAATATATTTTCTATTAAATTTTTTGATAAATATAAAAATACACTTTCACTTTTGAAAACAATTAAAAATATTTTATTTTCAAAATCATGCGTCAACATTTATCATCCAAAGTCATAGGCTAAAGCTATAACTTTGAACATAAAATCTCTCGAATGGAATAGTTACCGAATGACGACCTATACTATCTAATCTTCACAAAGATCTTCAGTATACGGATCATCTCTTCAGCTTGATCACAAAGACCCTCCATCTTGAGTCTTGTGTTATTTGAGGTAGATCTTGCTTGAAGCGATTTTCTTTAAAGTTATGACTGGGTAGCTATAACTTCCATGTAGACTACCAAAGTTATTCCTGAAGTTGTTATAACTTTGTCTCACTGAACTTGTCAAAGTTATGCCTGAAGTTCTTATAACTTTGATCTTTCTTCTCATAATTGTTGCTAGCTATAATAAGACTAAAGCGCACAATTACACGCATATGATATATCGAGTAAAGCACATTATCACGTAAACACATGTCATTATCAAAAATATAAAATTGGTCCAACAAATTCCCCCTTTTTGATGATGACAAGTCTCTTATGATTTCTCTTAACATTGTGACTAAGTATGGTTCCCCCTCAACAAAACACTCCAAAGTTATAGCAACTTTGATCGCAAGAACATAACAATTTAGCCAAAGTTATAACTTGAAAGACTTTAAGAGATAACGAGTCTTGACAAGGAGCAAGCTTAAGCAAAGACTCAAATCATATCATTTCTTCCCCCTCTTGGCATCATTGAAAAGTCAAGAACAGGGATATAAAAGGACTAGAATAACATACTCCAAGGCAAGAAATAGATATGAAAAATACGCAATATAAAACGAGTCATAACAAGCAAAATCAAATATCAAATGTCAATAAAAACTACAAACCACAATAATAAGAATTAGTGCCAACTGGGCCGAATGGATTAGTAGTTTAAGAAACAAACAAGCTAAGATAAGAAGATCAAGGCATTTTGGGTTGGCGGATGATGTTGGGGTCAATGTAATCGGGTCGGGTGCGGTACTCAAGAGTAGAAAGGCGATCAAGGCACGTCGACACATGATTAGCTTGGGCGGTGAGGCAAACATCGAAGTGCTGAACCTTCAAAGAAAGAGCCTCCGTCGCATCATGAATAGTGTGCATCCCCTCACGCATTTCCGAACCGCTCTTCACCAATGCACCTCCTTGGCTCACCAAGAATTGCATCCGATCCCGTTGCCTAAACATCTCTTGTCGAATATCGACAACATTCCTCTCTAATTTGGCTAGGCAACCATCAACTCCCGTCATCCAAGACCGCAACTCACCACTCACACCCGATCTTCCATGGTCACGAGTGGAGCTAGTGGTCCCCATTGCCACTATTTGGACAACCTTGTCCACCACGGCATCAATTTTCTTATCTTGCGCATCAAGGCGCTCCATTACTTTACCCATAAACACAACCAACTTAGATTCCAGCCCCGAAAAATCAACCCCCACCGGTTTCACCATACCCGAACCACCCTTGGTCATAAACATCAATTCCGGACCACAAGCCTCCAATTTCATAAATTTCAAAAACGTATCACACATATCATCCTTTAAGGTAACACCATAACTATCCAAATCAACAACCCCTTTCAACTCAAGCAGCCGTGACACCCACATCCCGTAAGGTAAATCAAGGGTCGAATAAATTTTGTCCTCGGTTACCGAAAAAGCAGTTTGTGAAATACGAGAAAATACAAGGAAAGCAAGATTAACCCGGTTTCCCTCCAACCAATTTTTCACAACCATCATCTCATAACAAGCAATTTTATCCCGTCCTCCCCGACGCGGAATAACGGTGTTCCACAAAAAATTCAACATAAACTTCAACTTTGGGGACACATTCTCGCCAAAACACAACTAGATAAAGTAGCCCCATCATCAAAATACCTCTTTACCTCCAACTTAGCCGGGTCCGACAGTTCGTCACATGACGTACTTGGGTCAATTTTGATTCCATCATCAGGAACCAAAAACAGAGTACAAAAATCAGTCATGGAGACCGAAACTGATCGACCATTAACAACGGCATTCAACACTCCAGAAGTTAAAGAAACAGAAGCGAAAAACTGAATTACCTCAATCGGATAAACTGGACCCGAAAATCTTGACACGGTTTCCCATTCTTGAAAATTCAGAAAGTCGTTAAAAAATCCCAAAGCCTCATATTTTTCACACCATGCTTTCGGATAGTTGCGACCTCCATGTATACCGTACTTAGCAACCCGATTGACTAACTTTCATTCATCTTTTGTTAAACGAAGCTTGTCAAGCCCGGATGCCGTCTCTTGAGACGAAAAATCTCGGACCGTGGTCCGTGTAATTACCTCGGGAACCGTGCCAACGGAATCTGCCATTGCTTCTTCTTGAACTCTAGTCTTTCCCT
>JAIUZE010024931.1:0-15897 GCA_022085475.1 Heliosperma pusillum | reverse complement strand
CAAAATAGTGCTCAAACCGTATCATTTGTAAAAACCGACTCAAAGGGGAACATATCACAAACCGTCACAAAACATGAAAATATGGCATTATATAAATGTAACTATGATAAACATGAATCAATACATGATACATAAGCATTAGACCACGTTTAAGAAGCATAATAAATAGGAAACATAGATACCTCTCCAAAACAACAAGTTTGGAAACTAACTAAAACAAGGGTTCACTTCAAACTGTCATAACTAGAGTTCTAGACATGAAAATACATAAATTCTAAGTCGAGGTGATATCTTATCCTCTTACGGTTCCAACGATAGGTCACAAGCCCAAAACAAGCAAGTAACGAAGGAATATGATCATTTTACCAAAAAGGGTCAGTGCAGTGAAACTGCACAAGTCACGACCGTGACTTGTATTTCACGCCCGTGAAACACTCTGTTACGCAAGGGTAAAAGATCAGCCACTATTTCACGCCCGTGACTTGAGTCTCACGACCGTGACTTGAGTCTAGACAACTCCAATTTGCTCTAAACTCAACCATCATCAACTATTATCATAAATCATCACTTCTCATATCAATTCTCATATCAATTCTCAACAAACAACATCCATCATCAATAATAAAATCCCTAAGCATACTAACCATAATCTACATACGATTACTAGCCTAGAAATCACATAAAACACGTAAATGATATCGAGTAACCCTTCACCGTTACCTTTTCGCGTCTTCAATTGATTTCTAAGCTTTCCTAAGTCTCCACCTACAATTAGATTATAAAAGATGAATATATTTCACCTTTGAGAAAGACGGATAAATTGAAAAGCTATAAAGACGGTAATTTTATTACCAATACGGATAGAGGAAGATAAGAGGGGAAGAATAAGACGAACTTACGTAAATTTGAGCAAGAAACGAATGAGATACGATGATTATAAGTTTGGAAAGATTATGGAGGCAAGGGTTTTGATGGTTTCTTTGGAATGAAGTAAGTTGAGTTGTGTTTGTGTATGAACTAGGTTAAGGGAGGTAGTATGAGTTATGTAAGGAAAAAGTCAACAAAAGTCAAACTCGCCTTAAGACGGATTCTCATGGAATCTCGCGGAAATTCCAAATACGAACTCGGAAATTCTAAATTCGACTCGGAAAATTAAATTTACGATTAAAACTAAATTTCACTGAAAAGTATCCGTAAAATATTTTTACTAGAAAAATAGGGTACATTTGCGGGTGTTACACATTTTAGCCTCTAGTTGCTCCTCGATAGGTTCATCTTTCTCGGAGTTAGATATCCCCCAAATGGCGAACATGACTTTATGATTTAGTTCTTTCTTATTCGTGTCTCTTCTATCCTTAGATTTGATGTCATTCCGTTTTTGGCATTCTTTAACTAGATGACCTTTGTCACCACATTTAAAACATCCCATAGCGGAATTAAGTCGTTTCTTAGGAAAGCGTTTTCTAGAATTTTTCACATTGAACATTTTGAATCCTTGGCTATTGACCATCCCAACAAGGTTTCTTGAGAACATGGAAAATTCATCTTCCAATTCTCCTTCCTCATCACTTGAGATGGATTTAAGAGCAAGTCCTTTTCCCTTTGAGGTCTCACTTGGAGCATTGTCGAGATTTATCTCACGTGCGATTAGGACCCCGTTAGTTCATGAAAGGTTAATATGGTTAGGTCAATAGCCTCTTCGATAGCGGTGACTTTTGGTTTCCACTTAGCTGTAAGACTACGAAGAATTTTTCGAATGATGTCCTCGGACTCGAAAACTCTTCCTAGACTTTTAAGCTCATTAATTATTCTAGAAAAGCGAGAAGACAAGCTATTGATGGACTCATCCTTCAACATATGGAACATCTCATATTTTTTTATGAGAAGGTCGATACGTTATTTCTTTACTTGTATGGTTCCCTCGTGGGCAAGTTCAAGAATGACCCATATTTTTTTGGACGTAGTACAACCGGATATACGACTCACTTCCTCCTCACCAACACATCGTTGAAGAATAGTCATTGCTTTAGAATTTTTCTCGGCCAATTTAAAATTATTTTCATTGTACTCATTTTCTGGTTTGACCGTAGAATATCTTGTCATCATGACCTTATCTTCATTAATGAGTGGTCCGTCTTTAATGATTTTTCAACATTGATAATCAATACTTTTGATGTAGTGTTCCATTTTGAGTTTCCACCATCCAAAATTCTCACCGGTAAAGACCGGGACCCATGGAGTGCTTTGAGGAATCCATAGGCCTAGAATCAAACTCAAAGGCGATTAGCCTCGATCAAGAGCACGACGCTCTGATACCAATTGAAGGGTTTGGATTCCGAATACCTATGAGAGGGAGGGGGTGAATTAGGTAATATTTTAAAATTTTCAACTTAATCTTTATTGCTTAAAGAAAGTTGATTGTCCTTGTGGGAATAAGTACATACATCAAATGAATTGAGTTATCACGAGTGTATTACTAAAGGAGAAAGTTGTTGTAAACTTTATGTGACTGTAAGTCTGACAGTTACTTGTTCGTCTTAGCAAATGAAGTAAAAGGCTACATTACGAAGCAGGCAGTATTAATATTAACAGAACGAAGATTATTATTATTATAATCATAGTAATTATAGTTTTTATTAATAGATCTCCATCTCATAATAATTTTCGTAGTTTGAATTGCACAAGGTTTCGAGACGACACTTTGACTAGATTTTTCATCATTTTATTCACTTTTTTTTCATTTAAAAAATATGTTTCCAAAATATTTTTTTATGATGCATGTAAATGTTTTTTGTTTTAACATCTTAGTTTTAAGATTTTTATACTTACTTATGGTCAAAGTTATTAAAACTAACCCTAAAAGTCAAACGAGGGATATTTATGAGATGGAGGGAGTATTAATTAATAATAATAATAATAATAATAAGGAAAAATTACAAATAACCACCACGTATTTAAAATTTTTTACAAATTACCACCACGTATTTATGTTTTTACAAATAACCCCCAAACTTTAATGTATATTCCCCAATCACCACCGTATTTTTACCCCGAATATCATTTTTCATATTTATCGACTTATTAAGTGACGATTTACGGGAAATTCCCAATTTACCCTTATTTACTTACTTCAACACACTCATTACTCAAATACATTTCATTTTCCCCATTCAATAACCTTAAATCCCCAAATTCTTATCATAATTTTTCTTAAATCATTAGCTTCTAACTTCTCAATCATAAACTTCCCGAATGCAAATGATGATATTAATTTGATTTACCCCAATTCATTAACAGAAATACAATTAATTTAGTGGGTTATTTTGTTATTAGCTTCCTCTGCAATAATTCTTTGAGGCAAAGCTAAGAGAAGTTTCAATAATGGTTAGCCAAAAATGAGTACATTAATCCTAAGGGTTATAGAGTATACAAAATAACTATACTCCATTACAATAATGTAAAGATGGAAGACATGTATCACTGACAAAAGAAATATATATATCCTTTGTAAGAAGATGAATCCTGACAAAAGAACATGTTCATGTATAAATTAAACGCAATGTTTAGCATTTATATCCTTTGAAAGAAAATGGGTATTTTCAATGTTCTTATGTTTTCTGTAGGTTTGATTTCATATTTTGGGTTGAAAATTGGATTGGGGAGATCAATATCAAATGAATTTCATCATTTGCATTGGAGAAATTTAAGATTGAGAAGTGACAAGCTAATAAACTGGGAAATTTTTTATGATTTGAATTGGGGATTTAGGGTTATTGAATTGGGGAAAATGAAATAAATTGGGTAATGAATGTAAGAGTAAATGAGGGTAACTTGGGAATTTTGCATAAATCGTCACTTAACAAGTCGGGAAATAAGAAAAATGATACTCGGGATAAAAATACGGTGGTGATTGGGGAATATACATTGAAGTTTGGGGGTTATTTGTAAAAATGTAAATACGTGGTGGTAATTTGTAAAAAACTGCAAATACGTGGTGGTTATTTGTAATTTTTCCTAATAATAATAAATAATATTATTAATAATAAAAAAAATTAAGTTTAAGATGAGTAGAATTGAAGTGAACTGAATTTAGTGGAGCTGAACTGAACTAAATGAAGCTAAACTGAACTGAACTAATTAGAACTGAACTGGACTGAATAGAGCTGATTTGAACTGAACTGAACTAAACTAAATAGAGCTAAACTGAACTAAAATAAGCTGAAATTAAGCCAGTAAGAAAAGGGCCTAAGTCTGAGTGTTACTTGTTCGTCTTAATAAATGAAGTAAAAGGCTACATAACGGAGCTAAAAGTATTCGGGACTGTCGCTTTAGAAGAAAATACGAAATAAACATGTAAAGTAAATGCGGCGGAAATTAAATAAGCGAGAGATCAACACAAAAGTATTGAATTGGTTCGGCCAACTTTCTAAAGGCCTACGTCCAATCTTCTTTTTATTTCTTGATTCAATTAAGTGATCTACTCCGACTACTTAATACCCTTACAATAAAAAGGACCAACAACCTACTTCGCTTGCGAAATGAGCTTAAGACTACTCCGTCTCACATTCGACTCTCTATCTAAGAAAGTTACAAGATCAAATTCCTTAATTTTGTTCTTGTAAAAAGAACGAAAACGAATTCATTAAGATCTAACTATTCTAGATAGAAGAGCATCATACCTAAGGCAACAGTAAACATGTCTGTGATTTTGAAGACTTAGATGATTTTACAAAAATTGAAAAGCTTATAACTTTTGAGAGCAATTTTTCAAAGTGATGTGTTTCTTTTTCTCTGGAAAGTCTTGGAGGAAATGAGAGATGAGTCCTCTCTAATTATAGATGAAGAAATTATTTGAAGATGATTAAAGAAATGCCTTGAGAGGGTCAACTCTCAAGCATGTGAGCAAAAGAGACGATGTTTGTTTGAAAAGAGTTTACATGAAGACAAATTCTCAAAGACAAAAGGAGGGGTGGGCTTCTCGAGAGACTTATTACCTCTGATTTTCAAGGGTGAAAACACAAGGTGACAAGCACTTCAAGAAGACAAGCCAAGCTTTACTTTTGTGTAAAAAGGTTTGTCTATGCAATTTTAAAAAAAAGGCTTTTCAAAAAGATACCTTCACATCTCTTTTTAAAAAAGTTGTAAATCATTTCAACGTAATTGAAATTCATTTCCAGGAAAAAATTGATTGAAACTTTCAGCTTGAATGAAATACGAATGTCAGACATGTGCAACAGTCGTGCTCACTGTTACTGAACAAATGAGGCAACGGTTGCAGGGGCTGTTGCAATTGTAAGTATGATACTCAACTATCATTACATCAAGATGACTCATTACAACTCTAGTTTCTTGGCCATTCAACACTTTATAAACACTTCATTAAGCTTGATTAAATCTGGCTTGGAGATTCATGATTTTCCTGAAAATCTTAACTAAGAGGCACATATTAATTAGGCATGTCATCATCAACAAACTAGCTCAACACTTTGCTTTAATGAATTTACATAGGGGAAAGAAAATATGTAATTTGCCGATTTAGATAAGCATTCAGATGGATAAAAATGAAGGGTTACAAATACGATTATTAATTCTGTATCTATAAATCAAATTAAGTTTTCTTTATAGTACTCGCTCTATTCAATTCAAAACATAATATTTACCTTTTGCACATTTACCAATGCACTATTAGCATCGTAAATATCTTTAGTTTTACACTATAAAAAAATATAAAAGTTTGATATTATGATTATACTCTTAAAGGCGAACTAAACAAGATCGTGCATGACTATATTTTATCTTATGCATTTTAACGAACTGTGAAGACTCTTCGCTCTTGAATAGCATAAGAAAAACAAATGGTGTGTTTGAATATAAAGTGTGAGTAAGGCTCTTTTCTTTTGGACTAAAATTCAACCCTTTAAGTTCAGTTCAGCTCCTATAAGTTCAGTTCAGAAAAGTTCAGCAAAATTAAGTTCAGTTCAGTTCTGCTCTTATAAGTTCAGTTCAGCTCTTATAAGTTCATTTCAACTCCTATAAGTTCAGTTCATAAAAGTTCAAAAACTTTAACTTAACTTATGTTTGACTTAATTTGCACACTTAACAATAACTATTATCAATAATTTATGTTCGACTTTTTAACAACTTATTAATTAAAATTAACATGATTTATAAAATAAGTCAATCCCGTAAGACGATCCACTTTTATATGTGAAATAAGCTATTCATTAAATGCTATATATGAGTTGTATTTTCATATATTAGGATTGTCTCACATTGTGAGACCGTTTCACGTTATTTATTGTTAAATTAACTAGTTATATACCATTTATTTATTTATGCCTTCAAGTTAAATTGATGGTAAATTTATAGTTAGCGTCCTACAATTTTTTAAATAACATTAATCTTTGGGTTAGATGTACAACTATATTTATTAGGACAAATATTTGACAAGAAAGATGGAAGGAAAAAGAAAGAGAATAGGAAAATGATTAAATGAAAATAGATGATTACAAGAAAGATGTAATAAGTGTAACATAATATATATATATATATATATATATATATATATATATATATATATATATATATATATATATATATATATATATATATATATATATATATATATATATATACAATCAGGATCTTGTGCGAACTTTTTTACGGTACGAACTGTACGAACTGAATAATAGCCATCAGATTCAATGAGGTGAAGGGCCTGAATTACATTTATAATAACCAACCCCACACTCACATCTCTTATCTTTCCTACACCACTCTATACTCAGCAGTGGACAGTCCACCACCGGCCAACACCAACGCTGCCGGAAGCTACCGTCGCCGATTAAGCAAACTGACGAGTCTTCTGCCAATACTCGACGCCGGCGACTATCCTCTCGCTCATCCACTGCGTTTCTTCTACCAATACTCGACAATGCCTCTTCTTTATATTATTTGATATTAGATCTGGTGGATTTTACTTTTTAGTTATTGTTGGGTGTGGTTAGTGGTGGCGGTGGTGGTCACGTGCGTGAAATCCAAGGTCACCGTCGATATCTCTGGTGCGGTCTGAATGGCGACGGTGATTATTGGGAGTGGTAAATAATGGTTGTGTTTATTTGGTGATGGGTTTTTTAGGTGTGTGACAGTGCGTGAAGGTATCGTCGCCGTCATAATGGCGGCCAGAAAATTCACCGTCGTGGGGTTTGGGGTATATGCCAACATCGGTAGGTGGCGGACGTTCATATGACGAATGTGGTTTATGTAGGGATGGGTGGTGGTGGTGTTCATGTGTTAGTCGGTGGTGGTGGTAAGGTGTTAGTCGGTGTTGGTGGTCGTAGTGGTGAGCGGTGGTACTTTAAGTGGGTGGTGGATACATGTGATATGGGGCTAGATACATGTTTGAATATTACTAGATAAATCTCGTATTATTACTAGATACATCTACGGTAGATGTATCTAGTAGTATTCCTAGATGTATCTAGCAGTACTAAAAAGTGTATCTAGCTAGTTCGTACGGTTCGCACCGTAATATAGTTCGCACAGGATCCCGTCCCTATATATATATATATATATATATATATAGAGAGAGAGAGAGAGAGAGAGAGAGAGAGAAAGGATCATGTAAGTTCTCTTAGGAAAGGTGAGTCCATAAGTCCTCTTATAGGTCCTTGGATCTTGGAGATGGATGGCTGAGATTGAAGCTCTCAAAAATGGATTAGTGGCTAATTTTTCACTCTCTCTTATCTTTATTAATTAACCACTAATCCCCATCTTAATTCAATATATAAGACTTTCCACTCAACCACTTCTCTCTCATCCCACATAATTTCATTCTTCCATCTCTCTCTAAAACTAAAAAAAATCAAAACCCACAAAAATCAAAAACCCAAAAAATTCAAAACCCAAAAAATTCAAAAACATTCATCACCTTCTTTCATCTCCCACCTCCGGCGACCATCGCCGGCTGCCGGCCACCGGCACCGGCCACTACCGGCACCGGCCGCCGGCCAAATTAAAAAAAAATTTTTTTTTTTTTTTCAGATCTACTTCCTTCCGCTTCGCCTCCACCGCACATGTTCCTCGCCGTGCCTCCTTCTCGCCGCCCTCTCCTGCCGCCTCCTCTCTTCTTCTTCTTTTCTCTTTTCTTTTTTTCTTTTTTCAGATTTGCACCCTTCTTTTTAGATCTTGTTTTTTTCTTTTTTTGTTATCTCTTCTCTCATGCCGTCCCTCCACCACCCTTTTTTTTTAATCTATGTTTTTATTTTTTAGATCTCGTTTTTATATTTCAAATTTTTTATGTTTGTTACTTTTTTGTGGTTAGTAGTGTTATTTCACTGAAATTTCACATAAAATAACTGAAGTTACACTTTTATTAACTGAAGTTACACATATAATGACTGAAGTTACACATTTTTTTCACTGAAGTTACACATTTTTTCACTTAAGTTACACATTTTTTTCACTGAAGTTTTTTTTTCTGAATATATGTTTTTATTTTTTAGATCTTGTTTTTATTTTTATTGTTTAGATCTCGTTTTTATTTTTATGTTTGTTTCCTTTTTTTAGATCTCAAAAATCACCATCTTTTTTTTTTGTTTGTGGTTAGTGGGTTGGTTCACTGAAGTTACACATATAATGCTTGAAGTTACACATATAATGACTGAAGTTACACTTTTAATAACTGAAGTTACTCATTTTTTTTTTTCAAATTTCTTATGTTTTTATTTATTTATTTTAGATCTCGTTTTTTTATAATAACACCCATTTCTAGATCTACTTTTTATTTTTTCAGATTTACTTTTAATTTTTAATTTTCTTTTGTTGATGATATTTGTCCTATTTTCATTTGTCATCTTTTTTGTTTTGTTTTAGTTGATTGATGTTGTTTAATGACTGAAGTTACACCATTTTAGACTGAAGTTACACCATTTTGGACTGAAGTTACACCATTTTAAACTGAAGTTACACCATTTTGGACTGAAGTTACACCATTTTAAACTGAAGTTACACCATTTTGGACTGAAGTTACACCATTTTAAACTGAAGTTACACCATTTTGGACTGAAGTTACACCATTTTAAACTGAAGTTACAACATTTTGGACTGAAGTTACACTAATAAGGACTAAAGTTACACTAGGAATGACTAAAGTTACATAGTAGTAAGGATTAAAGTTACCTAAACATGTCTTAAAGTTACATGAATTCAAATCAAAAAACACAATCACATTTAGTATAAATGACTGAAGTTACCTAAAAAAGAAAAAAGTTACCTAAACATGTCTTAAAGTTACACATATATGTCTAAAAATTAAAGTTACACAAATAAGGTTTGAAGTTACACGCGTAAAGACTAAAGTTACATCCATAAAAATATTAAAATCAGATAAATTGTCAAAGTTACAAAAATTAAAATTTATATAGTCGAAATCATATTTTGGGTTAAAGTTACAGAAATAAGGGTTGAAGTTACAATCGTTATGACTGAAGTTCCACCCATAAAAAGGCTAAAATCATATAAACTTGTCTTAAAGTTACATAAATTCAAATTTATATAGTTGAAATCACATTTTAGTTTGAAATTACGCAAATAAGGGTTGAAGTGACACTCGTAATGACTGAAGTTACACTCATAAAAAGGCTAAAATCACATAAACTTGTGTTAAAGTTTCATAAATTCAAATTTATGTAGTCGAAATCACATTTTAGTTTGAAGTTACATAAATAATGGTTGGAGTGACACTCGTAATGATTGAAGTTACACTCATAAAAAGTCTAAAATCACATAAACTTGTCTTGAAGTTTCATAAATTCAAATTTATATAGTCGAAATCACATTTTAGTTTGAAGTTACACAAATATGGGCTGAAGTTACACTCACAAATCTCAGAAATTCAAAAGTGCTCACAAGTGATTAACTAAAGGCTAGAGAGAGAAAGTTAATTAATTAGTGCATAGGTAAATGATTAGTGTTAAGTGTGTTTTTGTCTCTACAATCTCATCCATCCATCTCCCTCATCCAATGGCTAGGATGAGGACTCATGGACTCAAAAAAAAGGGTGGACTCACAAGAACTTATCTCTCTCTCTTTCTCTCTCTCTCTCTCTCTCTCTCTCTCTCTCTATATATATATATATATATATATATATATATATATATAGGGTCAGGATCCGGTGAGAACCACTAGTATAATGAGAACTGTGAGAACCATTTACAGCCCTTAGATCTTATAATATAAACAGCTCAGATTAAGTAACCAAACACTTCACCTAACGTCCAATTTTCTCGCTCCCGCGGGTCCCGCCCCCAAACCTTTCAATCTCATTCATTTTCCAAAATTTCTTTCTCACTCATAATTTTTCTCTCTCTTCGACATCAGTTCATCACGCCCATTCTACCCCCAAACCTTTCTCTCTCCCGTTCGATCGTCACATAAAGGACGATCAAACACTTCGACAATCAAGCACTTCGACGATTAAACCGTTAAAAGCTTCTCCATCCATGGATACTGTTAATTCGAGGTAAACATTCGAAATTGATGATTAAATTTTGTGAATTTAGGGTTTATATTGTTATCTAATTGTATTTTTTTATTTTTTTTATTAAATTAGTTGAATTAATGGTTTTATTATTGGGCTAAACTGGTAATTATTATTATGTTTGTGAAATTAGGGTTTGGTGAATTATATTGGGTCAATTGAGAAATTATGGTTGTTGATTTTGATAAATTAACTAAATTTGTTGAAATCATGAATTTGGGGAGTCAATTAGATAATTTGAATCTAATTTGTATTAGGTGCATCAAAATCTGGGTTTTATCAATGTAGTAATTTTCTGATATGCATCAAAATCGTTCATTATTTAATTTTTGATGTTTCTTGTTGTAGGAATGTGAGTGACGACATTGTATCATATACTTCTTCAAATGTAATTACAAGTCAAGTAGTGATTGTAGAAGCTAATGCATCTCAATCCGTATCTGAAATATCTGCAATTGCAGTTGAGGTTCCTGTACCTGTGACTTCTGATGTTATTCAAGGTACAATTTTGTTCTACCTCATTAGTTTTTTCATATTTCATGCATGTAATGGGTTTTTTCATGCACATGTGTCGTTTTTTCATGCACATATAAGTCAAGTGTTAAGAAAACTGAGCTATACATGTGTTGTATATCTGTAATTCATCTTCTTATGTATCCCTCATCTTTTTAATTCTACTTTATTTCATCACATATGCAGACAACGTAGTAGATGAAGTAGTAGATGAAGAGGAGGCAGAAGGTTCTTCAAGCAACAGGAATCGTACTTTTGATTGTCCTATCCATCTTAAGCCTAGTATTGGTATGGTATTTGATAAGCTTGAACTTGGTATTGGGTTTTATGAAGCATATGCAAAAGAATGTGGATTTGTGTCTAGATTAGGATCACAAAAGGTTTCTAAGGATGTTGTCACGCATAAAGCATGTTTGTGTAATAAGGCTGGAGAATGTGAAGCAAAAGGAACAAAACAACGGAGGCAAAGAACTAGGATTTCGTGTCCTGCTAGGGTTAACTTTAAGCGAATTCCTAGTGGTCAATACCAAATATATGCTTTTGTTGAAGGTCATAATCATATGCCACAAACACCATTAACAATGGTACATTTGACGCAAACGAGAGAATTGAATATAGTTCATAAAAAATTCATAGTTGACAACGCAAAAGTCAACCAAGGACCAGATAGGACCTTTAGGATGTTTAAAGAGTACGTTAGAGGTTATAAGAATGTGGGTGCGTCATTGGAAGACTTTAAAAATTATTCCAGAGATATAAAGAAGTATTTAGCAGAAGGTGATGCTCAAATGCTCATTGAGCATTTTATGAAAATAAAACACATGTGTCCGTCGTTTTACTTCGATTTTGAGGTAGACTCTAAAGGTAGATTGTCACATATTTTTTGGGTTGGCCCTATTAGTATAAAAAATTATTTGTTATTTGGGGACATGACATCCTTTGACACTACCTTTAGGAAAAATACTTATAGAATGATCTTTGCCCCTTTCACTGGGGTGGATCATCATAAGAGGTGCGTTACCTTTGGGGCAGGACTTCTTATTAATGAGGGGAAGGAGTCATTTCGTTGGTTATTTACGAATCATCTAGTTTGTATGATAACTGATGAAGACGGGGGGATAGAAGAAGGAATGAAACTAGTCTTTAAAGATAAGGTGCAACATAGATATTGCATGTGGCACATATTGAAGAAGTTGCCTGAGAAGGTAGGGCATACAATATGTAAAGAAACTAGCTTTCTGAAAGAGATAAATTCATGTGTTTGGGGTGAAGATGTGGAGCCGAATGAATTTGAGGAAAGGTGGAATACAATTGTGGAATCTCATGGGTTGTCAGATAATGGGTGGCTTAAGGAGAAGTATGGTATGAGAAAGTTGTGGGTTCCAGCTTACTTTCGTGACTTGTTTTTAGGAGGTCTGATGAGAACAACCTCTAGGTCGGAGTCATAAAATAATTTCTTTAGCAACTTCACTAATCCAAATTTGACCCTTGTTGAGTTTCGGATCAGATTTGAGAGTGCAATGGATTCACAAAGATAGACTCAATCGAAAATGATTGCACAATCAAAGAACTCGTCCCCTTCGTTGTGTACTCCACTAGCCATAGAAAAGCATGCAGCAGAATTCTACACTCCAAAAATTTTCTTTGAGTTTCAGGAGGAATTAAAAGCAGCATGCTTTTCATGTGGTGTAGAGGATATACAAAAAGATCCGGAACATGCAATTCAATACATCTCTATCATAGATCGAGAAAGGGATAAAGTGTATGTGGTTGGGTTAAAGACGGATGAATCAAAAATTGTGTGCACTTGCAAGAAGTTTGAAAGGCATGGAATACTCTGTAGACATGCTCTGTGTGTCCTTAGAGAACGAGGGTTTAAGAAAGTTCCAAGTGAATATTTAATTAATAGGTGGAGCAAACTAGCAACCCGCAAGCCCATATTCAGTTCTGATGGGCAGTTGCTCACTGATTGTAGATCAGTTGAGGTACAGAAAAACAAAGTCAGTGAATTGTGGTCAGAATTGTTCACTTGCGTGTCAGTAGTTGAACAAAGTCCTGTTTATTGTGATGAGTTGCTGGGCATGCTACGTGGGTTCAAAGAAAGGGTACTTGCGGTAACAAGTGTCATTGATGATAGTGGTAATAGTGGTATTGGAAAGAAAATGGACAAGAATGCTGAAATTGGAATGCTTTTGGGAACAAGTCTTCCTAGTGAAATTAAAGTTTTGCCTCCAAGACAATGCAAAAACAAAGGATCCGGGAAACGATTGATCTCGCAAAGAGAAAAGGCTGGGGAAGTAAGCAAGAGACCGCTAAGAAGATGCAAGGCTTGTGGGGAGATGGCGAACCATGACAGTAGGAATTGTGACAAAAAGACCACCGACGATGACGATGAGTAGAGTAAGTTTTCTCTTATATTAGCGTAAGTTTTCTATTATTAGCACATGTTTTCCCTCCAGTTTTTTTTTATCTCTCCTGAAACTATACTTGTGTCGCTTGGCAGTTTTGCAAATTTGATTAATGAAACAATGTTTGGACTTGTGCAGTTAAGCAGGGGACTTGCACTGTTGGACCATGCTTGAAGAATATCATTCGAGAAGCATACTTGAAGAACTTGAAGAATATCATTTGAGAAGCATGCTTGAAGATTTTTTTAATTTGACAGTAGCATGTATAACCATTTTAGGACTTTTTTATTTGAAATTTTGTATTTGGACTTTTTATTTGAACTTTTATTGTTGAACTTTTTTATTTTATAGAGTTTCGACTTGTGAAGCCTTCAAAAATCACTTGAGAATGGACTCACTAAAGTCCACTTGAAAAATGGTCCTCTTATTCATGTGAACATGTTTTAATTTTGGCACATCCTATGACCATGTTTGGACTCGAATATTACGTATTTCATGCACGTAGGAGGTTTTTTCATGCACATAGACTAATTTTTAATGCATGTAAAAGGCAATTATTTGAGGAACTTAAGAAATAGGATTAATTTATGTAGGGAACAATTAACTAAAAGTGATTAATTGATGAAGCTTGGGCTATATTAATACACAAATTGTTTGACTATTTGATTTGTGCCAGGAAGATGTTTGGATTGATGGCATGAATAGAGAAGGTGGTGGGGCGGCAGGGATTATGAAGTGATGGGGCGGAGATTGTTGACTTCGCAGCAATGCACGCGCTTGACGATGAGAGTATTAGTATTGGGCCAGTCATAATTTAGGGTCAGTTTTGAGTCCTGGTTTCCGCTTGAGACATGATGGTCATATTTAGAATGAAAATTCATAATTGTTTTGACACAGGCCAGGTCCCAAAGATAACATATTTCATGCATGTACAAGGTTGTTTCATGTACATATACTATTTTTTAATGCACTCATACGACAATTATTAAGGAACTTGAAAAATTTGATGAAATGATGTAGGGAAACTTAAAGTACTTAATTTGTGCTTATTTCAATTTGGGCTTTGTCCCATATTAATATTAGTCTTTTAGACAATCAGAGTTTTTTTTAGAAAAGACGACCGATGATAAATAGCTTAATTTGCTTTACAATTATTATTCATCAAGTTACCTAATTCTGAAACAATTTTGAGAACTGTTTCCCGCTTGTCTAGACGAGATGGTCATATTTTATATTTCGAGTATTGGTTTACGCTAATCATAACTGTTTTGACATAGGCCAGTTCCCAAAGATAACATATTTTATGCATCTGGAAGGTTGTTTCATGCACATAAACTGTTTTTTAATGCATGTATAAGGCAATAATTTCATAACCGATGCCCTAGTACAACTGTTTAAATAGATCCTATAAGTTATATGTCTTTACCACCTAAACTTACCGATATCTTTTAACAGATCCTATGGTCAATAATTACACTAACTGTACCACCCAAACATACATAAATCGACAACTTTACTCCAACCAAATCTTGCAAGGTTCAATGGTTGGAATGTAGGGTTAGGTTCTGTGCTACTCCCTTCGATAATCAAGTGTTTAGAAAATAATGCCTAGTCGAAAACCTACAAAAGTAAAAGCAGGGGAAATATTGTTACATTTAGGCCACTCCTTAGATTGAAAATAAACGAAAGAAAATTGAAAATTATGAATTCAAAAGTTATTATATTACCTTTCTCTTGTTTTGCTCCCATTTCATAATTTCAAGAAGCATACTCTCACCATATTCATCCAAATCCTGCATATATATTTTTGACAACAATATTAAAAGTGCTGCAATAAAAAATGCTCAATAATGTTCAACTAATATAACTTAGTTTAGACATCCTTACCTCGTAACAAGTCTCATCTATCCATGATGCTTGCTTCAGCAGATAGACTCCGCAAGCATACCTATGAAAGTTGTTAAACATTTAAATATGGTATATTAAGATGAGTAATATAATTTAAGCATAATTTAAGTACGTAAGGTACCCATTCTTTTGTTGAGGCACATTCACAATCTCCCACTCAAAAGTTTTTATCTGCAACAGTCTTTTGTAACCCGGACGGTCTCTTGCGATGATCTCCAAAGCAGGCAATAACTATACCAAAAAAATTCAGATTATATAATCGACTCGAACAAAGTTTTGGTAACAGGGAATGTGACACAAGAAGAAGTTGTTGTGACAGTTATCCATAAAATAAACGTAATAATGACATATTTCTCACTGGTGAGATAAGCAATTTAAAAAAAATATCAGGTCAATCCAACACACGAGCACATGATCATTCAGCGAGTTAGGCATAAAATCATACCGTATCAACCAAAAATGTACGTCTTGCATCAGGGCGCCGTGGCAATCTGGAGTCAAGTATGAAATTTTTCCTTTTATGAAAGT